>SNQJ01S0263286.1:0-12103 GCA_010110895.2 Picea sitchensis | reverse complement strand
AAGTATTGGGAAAGTTATCAAAACTTTCATTTGGCACATCAAATTTTTATCAGACCCATGGCATTGCAAATAAGACATATCATAGTACTATAGGAAAACCTTTCAGACTTAGAAGGGCCAAAATTTCAAAGATGCATCAGAAAGAAGGTCAGTCATAAGGACAAACTCAAAATCATGGTTTTCAAAGGTATTTTCACTTAAAACTATCATAACGTTTGATTGGGATGTCTGATTGAGGTGATTCAAATTCCATTGGAAAGAGAAAACAAAGTAGGATATATTTAAAAAATTATAATAACTATTTTTGATAATCATTTATAATATATTGAAGTTTTAATTGGAGTTTTTATGTATGACCCCAATTAAAATATAATGAAAACACATTTGTTTTATGGAAATGAACATAAAGATAAAATCAATCCTATGGAATGGTTGAGGTTTGTAAATGAATATGATATGACTCCTTCAAGGGTAGGTACTTATTTTTTGGTGAATCTTGGAAGTGGTGGATGAGTATTGATAATGATACTAGATGGAACATCACATGGGAAGAATTTGAAGAACTCTTCTCAAATAAATAGATTAAGGATAAAAAAATGGAGGCAATGTATAGAATTCAAGATGAGATAAAATAAGCAAAAGATGAGATCAAGAAGAAGAGTGATGAGATATCTAAGATATGATACCTTAATGAAACACTCATTAATAAGGTTCAAAAATTTAAACAAGGAAGGAGTAACAAAAGGAAGTGGGAAAAGGATGAGTCAAAAGAAGAATTGAAAAACAAAGATGAAGAAATAGGTATATTAAAAAAACATAATAAAAAAACTACCAGATGAGGTCAAGAGATTTAAAGAAGAAAATAGGCATGGTCAAAATCAAGAATAAAAAAGGAACTTCGATGAACAATATACCAAAATACTTGAAGAGGAAATTTGCAAGACGGTTGAGGAATCCCTAAATACTGATGAGGTAAAATTAGAAATGCAATCCAAAATTGAAGAAGGGCATTGGAATTTGATAAATGGTGTGACATTGCAGCTTCAAAAGGAGAAAGAAGACAAGATAGAAGAAGGTCATCGAAAGGTACTTGAGGAAGTTGAAATTCATCTAGAAGATGTACATGTTAAATATGATGGTATTATCTCTAAGGCTAGAGTAATTGAAGACCAATAACAAAGTATAGAGGATGCCATTGTCTCTGAAAAGAAGATAGTTGAAATGGTTTTGAAGAATGAAGGGAAACCATCAAATGTGAAACCATATCAACGCCCTCATTACTAGGAAATATTTCAAGGAAGAGAAGATCGATATCAGCGTTATCAAAGAAGAATATGGAATACTCATCAATATTCATGGAACAGGGCGTCACAAAACTACTCTTCAACAAGATAATATCAGAGACCAATAACTACTACAAATTGGAGATTTTCCAACAACAATACATGGAATAAAAGGAAAGAAAATTATGAAACAACCAGACATGAAGTATTCAGAGAAAAAAAATTGATTTTGGATGGATGGATCATCATCAATGGAAAGAAGAAAGAGGGAACATAAGAAAATCATATTACCTGGTTTCATCACATGTAAATCCTTTAACTACAAATCTTTGAGGACAAAGATTTTTTAAGAAGGGTACTATGATATGACCTAAAGGGGGGCATATATGGGGTTATTGCATATGATATGACCCTAGGGTGGGGGATATATGGGGTTAAATGTATATGTAATAGGGTTGACATAATGATAAAGGGGACTCATGTGAAATGTACGAATAGGTATATAGAGAGATCATGTATTCATTATTGGGAGAGTTGAATTGGGAAGTAAGAATGTATTTGGGTATTTGGAGAGGTTCTCCTATTCTTTAAGGAGTTATTGTGTAACTGCTCCAAGATAGATAAGTTACACAATAACTCCTTAAATAATAGGAGAACCTCCTCCAAATACCCAAATACATTCCCACATCAATGAAATGTGTCAAACATGTCACCACCTAAAATATACTCCATGTAAAATTTCGAAGTGCCTTTAATATATCTTAGAATTATTTTAGTTTCCTTTTAAATAATTACTTGTGGTAAAGACATAAATCTAGAAATCAAATCAATTGCATATGCAATATTGGGCCTAGTTGTAGAAAAATGGATAATAATTTCAACAAGTTATCTAAGTAGTGAGTTATCAACACTCTTTGAATCACCATTTTTTTATTAATTTACTACATTTTGAAAGGGCATGGAGACACATCTACATTCTTCCATATTGAATTTATCCAAAAAAATCACATGCACACTTGGATTGAGAAAGAAGTATACCATCTTGTGTTTTTCTCACTTGTATAAATGACCATTGGAACAACATGCTATGCAACTTCATCACACCTATAGATCTTCTATAGAAAAACATTTGACAATCGGAAGTCAACTAGAAGAGTCAACTAAGTGGTTGATTGAGTGGTCAACTAAGTGGTCGACTAACAAATTGACTAGGTGGTCAACTAGGCATTCAATTGGTCAGGGAGTGAGACTAAAGTAGTCGATTAGTGCACAAAACAAGACAAAAATCAAGGATCTTGTTAAACTCTCTCTCCAATCTATGTGGACCTCGTCTTCCTCAGTTCAAGGGAGTTGGTTACATCTTGGTGCTATATAATATGGCCTTATAGGTAAATCTAACAAGTATGTGTAAGTGACAGATAAACATGTGTGATATGTGTTGTGTATGGAAATATTTTGGTTTCTTACACTTTTATGTATGTTGAGCTATGCTCAGTTGTGATTAAGTGATGTAACAATGTCTTTATACCCCACCTCACTCTTGAAAGACTAGCTCTCTAATCTACCTAATCCACTAGTTCTCCAACATGGTATCAAAGGCAGTTTCTTGAGATCTAACTTGTTGTCTACAATTTCTTTAGAGGTTTTTAGTTGTACACACTCTTAATGAGTTAGATTTGTCCGGTAGATTGACTTAGGGTTTCAAACTCCAAATTAAATATAGGATTAGATAAGGAGATTAGCATCAATTATTCCACTACCCCTCCTTTAGCACGAGGCCTATACTAGTGATTTTTTTCACTACCCTTATGATTTCCATCACAAAGAGCTTTGCATGGTTAGGGTGTTCACTTGTTTCCTTAGATTGCGGATGACATGGAAGATGATGTTCTAGATGAGTTGATGGTGTTTTTCTTGGTATACTTGATTATCATAGAGAGATAGCATTACATTTTATCATGTGATGTTGTAGTCTCCACTCCTTGCTAGATGATTGAATATGAGGATATATGGATCCATTAGTGGAATTCCCTAGAGCTTTGGGCATAAATGGAAATTGCATTGGATTGATCTCATTTCATAGAGCACTTGGTGTACACTCACTTTATTACATATGATTCATTAATTGGATGGATTAACATGGGCATGGTTAGGGCTCCTTTTATCCAATTCCCTAGATCTTATGGATGATATTCACACGTGGATGGATTAATTGTGGCATGGATAATGACATCACCTTGAGCACTGCCCTTCCTAGGACCATATTTGGAGGCAATTACACAATATCGTTTACTTCATACATGTTTTGATGAGGTCATCCTTTTCCTTGATGAATTAGTGAGGCTCTAGATGACTTGGAATATGGGTTCATGGTATATTTTTCCTTACTCTCACTCGAATCCACTAATCCTCATGTTGTATTGGTCCACACATGCATTTTGGGGATTATTATATGCACATTTTCAGGCATATTGTTCGATTAAAAAGGGACATCCCTTCTTTTCATGAAGATCGTTGAATATTATTGACATTCCACATGTTGAGCCCTTGCATCATGGATCCACTTGCTTCGTTTGAGCATGAAATCCACTGAGGCTATTGTGATGTCCATTTCCAAGTGATCACTCTAGGTGGATGACTTATTAGCCTTACAGACTCCCATAGGCTATAGAAAACAAAAAAAAGGGGGTCAAGGTGGTTATTTGATGTCACTTAGGCCTAAAATGTTATATTTCTAAAGTGACATTAGGAAAAAGGAAAAAAGGGTTATAAAGTGACATTGTGACTAATAGTCAATTAAACATTAGAAAGGTCACTTTAATATTTTAAGTTAAAAGGGTCACAAAAAGGTAAAAGGGTCAAGGAAGGGTGAATGAAGAGTTATAAGAGGAGGAGGGCACACCCATTGGCCATCATGCATTGTTCATTTCATTATTTTCCTTTTTGGCTTGGATCTCTTGGAGATAGGGTTTTTTAGGGTTTTGGAGATAAACCCTAAGATAGAGATTAGGTTCAGTGGTGACACTATCCACCCTAGCTAGTTATGGAGAAGAGATCATACTTTGATCTTCTAATTGTGCTTCATTGTGACAAATTTTATCATCTTGGTGGAAGATTTTTCTTACTTGGTGGCTGAGTTCTACTTGTATGTGGCCGAGTTCATTAGGCTAGGAGTTTCTTACTGTTTGGGTCAATTTTTTGGTTGTGGGGTGATTTCTTCATTGTTGGGTGCATTACTTCAGCAAGGGACTGATTCATTACTATTTAGGGGGGTAGACGTATTGGCAAAACCAATTTATTTACTTGTTGGGTTGAAATACACTTAGTTGGAGACTTTTTTTTCTTCAAGAGGAAACCTTTATTCCTGTAGAAGTCGAGTTGTGAGTGTGGGGTGATTTCTCACTAGGGGAGGGCCGAAATACTTGTGTGGACCGATTTTATATGCTAGGGTGGCCATTTTCCCTTGGTTGGGTGAGTCACTACAGAACTGGGCTGAGTTTATGTTGGGGAGGTTTGGCTGCCATTGCAGTGACACCAAACTGTTATTTATTCCAGCCTTGTGTGGCATCCATTTCCATTATTTTTCAGAAAATAATTGTGAGTTGTCTCTTGATGTGTTAGCTTAGATTTGAAGTTAAATAAGTAAATACGTTGGCTATATTTCTTGTTGTTTATTGCATCATTTTATATATACATGCTGCTATTATATTGGTCTTGTATCAATTGTTGGAAGCATTGAAAAATTGTTTGTCAAAACCCCCTATGACAACAAATACATGGAAACATATACAAAAACCATCACAAAACATATTAATAGCAGTAACAGGGGTGTCCAACAGTAGAAATAAACCTACAACATGAGTGTTTGATGAAATTCATCACTCAAAAATACACATATATTGCTGCAGCCATAAAGAAAATTTGTGACAACCATAGGAGGGTTATTACAGTGGTATTAGAGCTATTTTTCCTACTAGCTTGAGGGAAATTCAGAGCAAGGACATTTCATATTGCATTAATTGAGTGACCAACACTTAAATTTCTCAAATTTAGGCAATGGTAGCAGGGAATCAAGGAGGATGAAGACCAAGGAGGAAGTCACAATAGAACTTGTGCAAGCCATGAAGGGATATGAGAAGAATATGACAAGGTTGTTAAAGCATCCTATGTGGAAGGAGCCACACTTATTAATTGAGAAGAAGGGGAAAAGGTCCAAATATAGAAAGGTTGATGAAGCTAAAAACTCACCTCGTGATAGGGGTTTGGAAGAATCACAGGTGAACTTGCATGCATCTAGTCATGTGGAGGATGTGCATAATGAGGATGATGACACAACAACATCTAGTACACTTTTAGTTTTGTCCTATGAGGCCCATAACACTAGTGCACATGATGGACAGGTTGATTGTGCATATGGTGAAGTGTCCCAATTAGCCAATGTTGAGGATTCAACATCATAACTTACTAGTGATGCTTAAGATGATGAGGGTGTGATAGCACCTAAGTATGATGAGGATTTAGCACCTTATTCTATCTATGATGCTTATGACAATGCAAGCATGCTTGTACCCAAATATGACGAAGGTCGGGTATTTGAAAAATTGTTGTGGGATATGGATCCATTTTCTTAGGAGCCATGTGTGGAGGATGATAAAGGAGAGGATGATCTTGGAGGTGAAAGCAAATCGGAAAATATATTGTGTGACAACCCATACCACTTGGATGAAATTGAAAAAAATCCTTTAGCATTGTGTGATTTGGAGGTGTTATTCCTTAACCTTGTTTTGACTAATTAGGTGTCCTTAATCCCTATTCTATCCTTTTTTCATGATTCTTTGTTAAACTTTGTTTTTCCCTTCTTGGATTGAAATCTTATTTTCATTCTTTTATGCACATTTTAAATGTTTTTAAGTTTTAAGAGATTAGGATATGATATAAAAGGATTTCTATCACATCACTTTTTCTTTCCTTTGTTTGAATTTTCAAATTTAGCAAAGTGGAAAGGGTGCTACAAGAATAGTGTTATTCTTGCAGCATCAGGGTAATGATAGTTTTGCATGCGCCACCTTCTCGATATCGTGTTTTAACACTCAAAATCATTGCTAGAGGATATACATATCTCGATATGATCTAATTCAGGTTGTAATTCTCATGATGATAGGTAACTCAGAAGATTAGGTTGTACTTTCCACTGTGACATCAAATCAACACGCCCGATTATTATGCCATATGAATGAAATTGCAATCCATTTATTTTTAGTATATCTATCATTCTACACATGCTTTGCAGGTAAAGAGATAACTCTCAGTTTTCAACAACCCTTGAAAGTTGGAGATAAAACCCTCGATATTCTCAGAGTTTCTGTAGGATTGTATCAGTGTCATGGCGGCCAGAAAGAGTGGTCAGATAACCAGATTGGAGCCAGAAGGGATAGAATTGCTCGAAGCATTTCCTCAGATGGCACAAAATTTTAAGGATGTTGGTTGGTTCGACTTCTTCTCGACATTCCAGGGTCATGAAGAGCATATTTCTATGATATTTTCACATAATTTGGATGGTTTCAAATCTGTAGTTGGTAAACTTCTCATGCACGTGATAGAGCATTTCATAGCTAAAGATTGTAGGTTACCAGTGTATGGGGAAAGATGGTGGAAGAAAGAAAATGTAGCTATGGAGTTTGTAAATCAGTTTTTAATTCCAGAAAAGGAAAACCCAAATTGGAGCCAAGATATCCCACACAGATCGGTGAGGAAAGAATGGCATACTTCTCTGTTGATTATTCACGGGTACATTATATGTGAAGGCAGATTTTCTCTAGTTCATCTTTATCATATTAGACTGTTAATTCATGTGAATGATGACTACCCTCTTAAACTACCTTATTTATTATTAAAAATCTTATCTAAAATGTCTAAGAGGATTTAGTCACATCATGCAACAACAAAGAACAGTATTTTTCATCAAGGGTTGATAAAAAATTTGATAGTATTTTCCTTGAATGAAGTTCAGAGGTTTTGGGACTGGTTAATTCAGTCATTAAAACCTAATCCACAGGAAACTAAGTCTAAAATTGTCAAGGAGAATAAACCTAGAAAAGGTAAAAATAATTCTCAAGCCACTGAGGTTTTGATGAAAGAAAATTCCCCTGCAGCCAGGATAACTCATGCTAGTAAGAGAAAGTTACAAACACAGCAAGCCATTGGTGATTTGCCTATGGGTAAATTTAGAGAGAAAGGAACTACCAGTCATGGTAAGAAACTTAAAATGGATGAAGAGATTGATATCCATTTTGATTCAGATATTAAAAAGGAACCTGATGAACCTTAATATTAAACCACAAGCCCAGTTCAAAGTCTAGCTAAACAAAAGAAACAACCTACAGGAAAAAAGACTGCAAAAGGTAAGAAACAGAGTAAGAAGAAGACACATGTATCTAAATACCCTAGAAGAAATTCTATGAGGGTTGCAAACAAATTCAGGTTGAATTAAAAGGCTATGTTTCATCCTTCTATCAAGAAAGAAAACATTATTATCATAGAAGACAATTCTAAAGATACTAAGAAAGATATTAAAAAATAGACCTTGGCATCTTCTTCACACATGTCAGAGGAGGAATTTGAAGAACAGAGGAAAAAACGTGAAAAGGGAAAACAAATTGCACAATATTCAAGGAGACATGTAATTAGGGCAACCATAAAATCAGTTTCAATCATTGAGTCTTCACTCAAAGGCACATATGATGATGAGAAAAATGATTCCTTTCCAAAAATAAACCAGTTACAGGATTTTCCAGAAATTGAAAAATAAAAAAAGTGTTAAAGGAGAGGGGTTTGGTAGTGGATCATCTTCAAAGTATGAAATTAAATTGAGAAATACCTGAGCCTCCATTAACCTAAATATACCTTCTCCAGTTGAAGAACACCAAGAATTCAGGATGGAAACAAAAAGAAGAAAGACAAAAGTCAAATACAGGAAATACTTTATTTTTCCTATTTTAGTCTTTATCTTCAAGAGAAGTTTCTAAAACGATGGAGATGAATTTTTGGAAACCAAAAGAGGTTTTTTTTGGGAACTGGTCCCTTCAAAAAAACCTCTCTCGGGTTTTACACAGCTATCAAATTTTAATATATTCGAATATATCTTTGAGGCCTATTTTTCATAGATTTCACAATAAATAAGTTCTTGTTTTAGTGATCAATTTTGGGTGAGGTTTCAAAGCCGCTGGAGATGAATTTTTGGAAACCAAAAGAAGTTTTTGTTGGGAATGGTCCCCTTCACAAAACACTCTCTTCGGTTTTACTCAAATATCACATTTTGGGAGATATAAGATATTTCTAGACCCTATTTTTCAGGAATTTGTCAGATTTATCTTCCTAAAAAATCTCATGGACAATAGTTGACAAGTCACCACATCAATTGGACTTGGAGATCAGATTTGATCTCCACCTTGATTATTTGAAACGATAAAATAAATATAGATGAGGAGTTTTTCACATCCATTTCTTTTGGATCTTGATAAATATGCATTCTTTCTATATAAACAAGGTAGAAGGAGAAGTAAGTCTCGATTAGTTGGGCATTCAAGGACCTTTTTTGTAAAAGACTCCACTGTAAGACACGATTATTTTTCATATTGGCACTAAATGGAAAAAGCATGTTGATGCTCAAATATTATTTTCATATCTTTATCTGTTTCATTTCTTACTTGAATACATTTATTCAGTTGCAATGCATATGATTTCTTGATTGTGAGTGACACAGTGAAAATTTTACTATTTTTGTTCATAATTAAGATCATTTTCAAGTACATGTGTGAGTTGACAAATCCATGTTCATAATTAAGATTATTTTGTTTCTTAATGATATTTGAAATGAGAAATCCATGTGTGAGTTGACAAACTAGATACTCACACATCTTCCTTTCTTTATTTACCTTATCATCTGATCTGTTAAAGTGTCTACCATTTACTAAGCCAGTGGGACATTTACTTTCTTTTACATTGAGTTATATGTTTTATTGAATCCTTGAGCCATATTTCAACAATTTTCTAAAAACCTATTCAAAAACCCTTCATAAATACCATTGAAATAACTTTATTATTCCCTAGCTTTCCCTCTCACAGTCAAGTGCAATTTTAGGGACTAACAGGAAGATCAATTATTGGTCATAGAGGAGAAATTTTCCAAGTTTTGACAAGGGCAGATGGTGCTTATAGATTCATTAAATATCTTATTTGGAAAACCCAGATAGAGGAGAGAAAAAAAGGAGTTGCAAGTGGAGTCACTAATGCCCAATTGTACATAATCAAAGAAGCATTAGAACAAATGAAATCATATTACTTGTAGTTGTTCATGGATAGGGTTATTTCTCTCAAGTTCATTGAAGACAAGGAAAGGGAGGTTGAAAATATTTGTTACCCATTGAGTTTGGCATACTTTTCATCACTTATAGCAGAAAATCAGTCATCTTTGGCAGACATGACACATGAGGGTGTGAGTAGCACTCATGGTGTGAGGGAGGATCCTCTTGTGACAATCTTGTACAAGGAGCATTCAAAGTTAGAGGTACTTTAAGAGATTCATGACTTGAATGGTTTTGATTATGCTCACATTTTGCATGGTGAAGATCATGAGCCATTTATTTTGGAGATCCCATTAAAGGCTCAAGGCTTAGCTATAGAGGAGATAAATAAGAACATTCCTTGTGGACCAGCCAATGAGGTAGTATATGCATCCATGGATTGGGTGGACAGGTATATGAGAGATATGGATACACTCTGGGATACAGGTTTAGTTGAAATCAATAGATATTTGGATACAGTAGTGCATACAGGATATCGGATGGTACAAGAGGATACAGTGGTATGAAACAATATACATGGGTATACACTGGCACATGATGGTGTATAATGGAGTTTCAGAGCATTTCCTCCAGGGAGATCTCCTGACAGAGATTTTTAGCATACCATTGAGTTTGGTTTACCTAAGATAGGTGAGGGGATGGGTGAGATTTAGAGAGTAGTATATCCCTCGATGATTGATCTTCATTTGGGATATCATTAGATGAGGGACAAGGAGAAGGATACTCACAGTTCTTCTTCCTGAATTCATTATGAGGTCTTGGTCATGCCCTTGGGGTTGACCAACACACTAGTCACTTTCCAGTATTGCAGGCAGTGGCAAAGCCATCTATTTTTGTTATTTTATGCCCTCATGGTATACACCATGATAGGAGAGGATCATTGGAGCTAGTTGGATGAGATAGGGGACATTGGGCCATGGCATAGGTATTTCATTTGGACCATGTGATCAATGTGCATATTACATAGGAGGAGATCCAAACTATGTTGGATCAGTTTATAGAGATTTCAACAGGCATTGGGAGTGATGGAATTCCAATTTGGTGGTGGGATCATGGAATTTATCGGAGTGATAGAATGCTTCAGATGATGAGGATGATCAACATGGTCGTGTCAATTATTTTTCTGCATCATTGTGGGGATGTTGTGAGAGGATTTGTTGAGATTTGTTCTATATGGCGAGTTAGATTTTCCCTCACGATACCTAGGATCAAATCTATCCATGGGTTGGAAAACTTTGACTTTACTGAGATGCTTTGGCAAGACATGATCCAAGATAGTGAGTTCATTCCTTTCAGGGATTTCATCTTTGGGGTCCAAGAGAGGAGAGCACAGTCTGAGCATGGTGATTAGACAATTATGATCAGAGGGGTGCAACATTAGCATGCTGGTTTCTTGTGGATATTATCTTGGGACCCTAGGATTACAGTGCTTGACAACTCGACAACTGATATAGATGAGGTGGCCAATCTTCATTTTCCAGAGTATACTCCTGAGGTGCATAGGTTTGGTTTTTTGGAGGAGTAGTCTTCTTAGGAGTCGACCAAGTTTCTACAACTTAGGATTTCTTGGCTTATCAGGGGTAGTCAACTGGGTTTTTGTGTTAGCACCATATAGATCAGCGCTATGGGTAGAAGGTGATTCACATCTTATAGGCTAGTTTGGACATTGTGACATTACCCTAGTGACATTATGACTTACAGAAAGATCCAAGGGAGGTTATCATGAAGGGAATATGAGGACATTGTGTTGGGACATATGGGGGAGTGTATGACTTGTCAGTAGAGTAGGTTGGGGCACACTCATATAGCAAGGTTGATGCAGTCCTTACCCATTTCAAAGACAAGGTGGGAGGGTATGTTTTTAGATTGCATCAAAATTTTACCGAGGGTACATAACGTAGATTGTATGTGTGTAGAGATTGACCAACTATCAGAGTTCACACACTTCTCAATGATTTCTTTGGAGTATGTGACAACATGGGTGACAGAGCTATCTCTTGGGGATATTTTTGAGTTCATGAGCAGCCCATAGTCATTGTTAGTGATCAATAAAACAGGTTTCTTGGAGCATGTTGGCAGGAGCCATTCAAATTTGTAGGCTCAGGTTTGACTTCGAGTACTAGTTTCTACCCTCATATGGATGGTTAAAAAAAGATGGTGAACCAATGGGTTGAGAGGTATCAACATGAATATGTGAGGTCATGGATAGAGTGGTTAAATTTAGCTGATCATTGTTGTGACACCACTCATGATAGCTCGTAGAACACCTAGATTCAGTAGACGATGTATGTAGACAGACACAGGGTGGAGCACAACTTCGAGATTGGGGATGTGGTTTTCTTGAGGGTGCATCCACATAGATCATTTCCATTGAGGAGAGGTGGCACTGAGAGGATTAGGTTGTGCCTATGTGGTCCCTACAAGTTGATATGTAGAGTTGGAGAGGTATCTTACGAG
>SNQJ01S0263285.1:0-12267 GCA_010110895.2 Picea sitchensis | reverse complement strand
AGCACATTGCATGTCACAACACTAGGGCATATGTTTCTGTCGGACATTTCATAGAAGAGCTTCCTCACCTTGTCCAACTTGCCCTCCTTACCTAAACCATCAATAAGCACATTGCATGTGACAACACTAGGGCATATGTCTCTGTCGAACATTTCATAGAAGAGGTTCCTCGCCTCGTCCAACTTGCCTTCCTTACATAAACCATCAATAAGCGCACTGTGTGTGACAACACAAGAAAATATGTTTCTATCGGACATTTCATAGAAGAGCTTCCTTGCCTCGTCCAACTTGCCTTCCTTACATAAACCATCAATAAGCGCACCGTATGTGACAACATCAGGGCATATGTTTATGTTGGACATTTCATAGAAGAGATTCCTTGCCTCANCGCCTCGTCAAGCTCACCTTCCTTTACATAAACCATCAATAAGCGCATTGTATGTGACAACATCAGGGCATATGTTTATATTGGACATTTCGTAAAAGAGCTTACTAGCCTCGTGTGACTTGCATCCCTTACATAAACCATCAATAAGTATATTGTATGTAATAACACCGGGATTAAGCCCCTCTTTTATCATCAAATGCAGTAGTTTCTTGACTTCTTGGAGCTTACTTTCTTTACATAACCGATCCATGAGCATTGTAAATGTGATTATGTCAGGTTCATGGCCCTTTTGCAGCATAACAACTAACAAACCGAATGCCTCGTGGGATTTCCCGGTCTTGCAAAGCCCGTCTATTAGGGTATTATACGTAACAATATTAGGATCTTGTTGTTTGCTTGTCATTTAGTTGAAAATGTTGACAGAGTCCTTGATTCTGCACTTCCTGCAAAGCCCTTTGTTGAGTGTAGTGAAGATTACGACATTTGGAACATACCCATGTGCTTCCATTCCTTCAAACATTTTCAATGCATAATCCATTCTACCTGTTTGACAGTGACAATTAATGATAATATTCAAAGTTATAAGAACTGGAAGAATGTCTGCTTCAATCATAAGTATGTAAATAGATAATGCATATCCTTGTTGATTCTGTCGAACTAGGCTACTTAACAAAAGATTTCAGGTGATGAGAGTGGGAATGGATTTAGAAGTAGCTGAAAGCAGATACTTTAAGTTGTCCACTGCCTCTTGAAGCCTACTGATCTGATAGAGTGTCTTAATGCAAGTGTCTCCACTGGTACTCAGAGTGTCGTAGGAACACTGATGAATGGAACCAGGCAAATGAGATCTTGTTCTTCCATATGGAGAGTATTGTCTTCCTCGTGGCAGTGGCCGCCATGTTGGGGGAATTGAGTAATACCCTAAAACCTGCAAGATAAAATTTGTGTGTGTAACACTATCTCCTTGAAACCCTAAAATATGGTGTATTTATGTAAGTTGTGAGTGTATTATTATCATCTCTTACTGCTTCCCAACACTCTAACAGATGAAGTCAGTAACTCAGTCATACTTGGTGCGTAGGAGGTGCATGATGCATCCCTTGTGCAGAGGACATCTCTGTCTGTAATTGATGTAGGAATAACATCCATTCCATAACCACACCACAATTAAAGATGTTACAATAACTCTTTCCTATAAAATATGTAACTCTTTCCTATAAAATATCTTCATCTTTTAGGAATCAGTTCTCAAAGCTTTACCTATGGGAGATCTATACTATCTTTCGAGTTCTAGGATCTTGAGCATGGTCATAATTTTTCTGTATTATAATTAATAGATAGTTTTGTAATAACTTTCAAAAGTTTTTTAAACTGCATATTTAGCATTGCTTCACTTGCTTTTGTAGAAATTCTCAAACCTTTTCTTCATGAAAGTTTATAATATATTTCATTGTTATTCTTTGTTATCACTAATAAATAATTTTATAGATAAGATTCAAATGTTTTACATGATTTAGTAAAATTAAGAAACCCTTTTTTATGAGCACTGCTTTCATATTTTGAAAAATGTATTTAAGTTAACCTATTCTGAGTTGAAGTACCTTCGAAAAGCATTTCTTCCTTGTGATAGTAAGTTATGCTTGCTTATCAAAGTAAATATGCATCATTTAGAAGTGCATAATTAAGGTAAAATATTATAACGTATTTTCATGGTTTAAACTTTAGTCTGACTATGAATGTTACAAGGAGGTAAAACATTGCAAAGGCAACGATCGTATGCATTACAAATTAGAGCTACTTCCACGCTGCAGACAAAAATGCACTCTGATTTTATATCTCAAACTGTTAAATTATGAGCTTGATTTCTTATGCGGATTATTTCTTTAAATTCTTCAACACTTTGATTCTAGCTTAATACATTTCAACAATATAGAATCATAACTGAATAGCAATAACCATGTAGATACATAAGCATGCACATCAACAACACATATACCATGGAGAAACCCTATACAGGGAGAAAAACCACAACAATCGATCTTCCTTTAGTGCATTAATAATGTATGATCACTTACAAATATCCACCATGAAAAATATGCTCTTAAATGAGCTTGCCAAGATGACTTAGACCAGATTGTAAGACCTTGTAGAAGTAGAGAGACTTGGCTGATATAATCTTTTGTTATTGACCAGCACTGTGGAAGATACCATGCGCTGCCTGGGTGCTGCTTTGCTGTCCTTTACATGACTAATATACAACCTCACCTAACAGGGATATACATGCAGCCTTTCTTCACTGATATGCTACTCTTTTTCTTGATTGATATGCTGCCATTTTCCTTGATTGATATGCTGCCTTTCTTTTATTGTTATGTTGTCATTTCCTTCATTGTTATGTTGTCCTTTCTTTAACTGATATGTTGTCCTTTCTTAACAGGAATATACGCTGCCTTTTTAACTGATATACGCTGCCTGCTAACTGATATACGTGCAACCAACTAGCTTTGTCTCCCTCACACTGTATAACACACTTGTTGCTCATCCACATGCTCCAAAACCTTGTATCTAGAATGAGGGTCGACCTCTTCATATAAAGGCATAGAGAGGTGAAGGAGGAAGACTAGAATTAGGAGCTTGAATGCATGCTTTCCTAAGTTGACTTTACACTTAAGAAAATAGACCTTGGACATGAGTTTGAAAATAGAACTTGACTTGAGACTTCATTTACAACTCGCCCTTGACTTGACAATGCATGTGAACTAACTCATCATGCACATGTCATGCATGCATGCAACATGCAACTAGACATGCATGCAACATGCAACATTTACCTTTGACTTTTTACAACTTGACTCTTTACAACATGAGTTTAACAACTCATTCAAAACGACTCTTATCATGGCAATTCAAATTTCTCTTCATGATGGATAATGTTACACGTGCCAACGCACTAGATCAATACATTTACATCATTTGCAATATCAAGTTTGTTTCTAGCTCATAGGAATTTTACGTTCAACTTAACTTTTGCTAGATGCCTTGACTTTTGCTCATGGCTCACAAGGCTTGACTAGGCTCATAGAGGTTGTATGTTTCCCCCGACTTTTGCACTAGTCTGTATATGCTCACAAAGGTTGTACGTTCCCCCTGACTTTTGCACTAGACTATCTATGCTCACATAGGTTGTACATTCCCCCTGACTTTTGCATTAGATTTATATAGCATCTCGTTCGTCTTGACTTTTGGTTTCACTCACAGAGGTTGTACGTTCCCCCTAGCTTTTGTCAATACCTCACAATACTGATTGATTCTCCAAATCTCCTTGGCTAGCCTCAAGGTGGCCCATATGGCCTCTCATTGGAGAATGATGGTCAATGTTGCCAAATTTAACACAAACATGTTACAAGAGTGCATATAAAAGTACTTTTTAATGTGCCACTAAGACTCTTATCACAAAGGAATGAATATTTAAGTAGAACAAAAGAAATAAAAAAGTAAAACTATTACACTTCGTTCACAGAAAATGCATAGAAACATAGGATTCCATGCAACAACATTTAAAGCACATTACGCATCGTTGTAATGTCCCCATTTTGGGACATTATAACTTTACAGAGTGTTATGCCTACCAGAGTAGCCAGATAGGGGTGACAAAGAGTTCAGGAGATATTGAGGGGTTTTATTGGGCCAGACTTGCATCGTTCATCATCAAGATCCATTCTGCATAGCTTGGTTTTGGTTTCGTTGCATTCCGACGATTTCCATAATTTTGAGTTATTATGGGTCATATCTTAATTAATTTCACTAAGAAGGTCATAATGGGCATATTACTTGGAGAAACCTCTTAGTGTAATAGCTCATTGGAATCGGGAAGAAGAGCATTACAGGATAAGATGATGAGAAGTGACTTTCAGTGGCCAGAGAAGCCATAAGGATGGATAAATCACTTTTTAGAGGTAAAATGATTAATTAATTAATTAATTAAGTGATTTAATCAAGGAATAATAAAATAAAGTAAAAGTCACTTGAAGGGAAAAGGTCAACAACGAATTAGGGTTTCAACAGTGAATTAGGGTTCTGGAAAGCTATAATAGAAGAGTCAGCGACCTAATTAATCATTATGCAGATTATGACTTGTCATTGAGGAGAGAGGTGCATCTCAGGAGAGATAGTTCAATGGATTCCAGGAGGAAGACACCAGTTGGTTGATTTCGGTGTTGAGAGACACACATTAGTTACCGGGAAGATCACATAGGTCTTCCATCATTCTTCAACAACAGTTACGCAGGGTCCAGCAGCAAGGGCACATTCATCCAGGGTGAGGGCGCAACTCCTGAGGAGGTTTAGGGGATCGACTTGTCCCATCCAGGGAGAATTCCGAGATTTTCCTTTGACCCATTTGAGAGGAAGGCAAGGCACATCTTTTTCCTGGTTCCTCTCCAGATTCCAACGGAGGTATCATCTGGGGAGCATTTTCCAAACTTGGAAGTGCGACATTTTTGGCGGATACATTCAGGGTTCTCGAGTGAGCATCAAACCATATTCGTGGAAACCCTTCCGACCCATTTCCCAGTAGACCAAGGCGGTCATTTTGAGACACATCTCAGCAGATTCCGACGGTGGAATAACTAGGGCGCATTTTGCTAGTGAGAGAGGGACGTATTCCCCCAGGGGGATCCATCCGAGGTCCAAACCCACCAGTAGAGGGGTCCGACAGTTACCAGGACTGAGAACTAGAGCAGGGCGCATCATTTGGGACAATTTCTAGGCCATTCTGAGAGGTATAGCCACCAGGGCAAACTTTCCAGACTTCCAGCAGTTACCGTACGAGTTGCCATAGTTCCAACACATCCATTGATCCCGCAGTGCTCACCTATTTCAGGTATTATCATTTAGTTTTCTTATTGTATTCCAGCTAAGATCCTTTTGTCTTTTGATCTAGTCGAGTGATTCATTTTATTCAGCCGCATTCGGCCTTTTGTATTCCACAGAGATATCATAATATAAACTTTGTAGTCCTTTGTCGGATATATTATTTGTATGACCATTTATATGTTGTAAACAATTAATCCTACACACACATTAGCAGCGTTTCCTAGACTAGCCAAGTCAAGAACATTACAGTGGTATCAGAGTTGGTTTACCTGCTAGCCTAAGGGGAAAATCAGATAAGGATATAGATACATCATTACCAACGAGTGGATTGACAGGAGCACAGATGGAGCCTACACCCATTAGATGTAGGGAGCGTTGCTACAGTTGCAAAGTGCCTTGGAAGCCAAATCACAGATTGTTATAACCCTAAATTGCACCACACATGCTTACCTGGCATCAGGCCAACTCATTTCCCTTCATTGCCAAAACATCTGCTGAACAACCTCTTTAAAATCCTCTTGGGAAAGGTACACGCGCCCTAACCCACTACTGCACGCGTTGGAACGCTAGCATGCCTACTACTGCACGCGTTTACCTAACAAAGCACAAAAACAGGAAAGTTGCCGACGGGACAAAAAGCTATGGGTCAGTTAACTGAAACTCCTAGCCATGCATGGTCGAGAGTTCGTCCAAAACCCTAGCTCCTTCTAGCCTATAAAAGAAAGGGTAGGGGTACTATTTAGAAGAGGAAAAAGATAGCAAAGAAACTCTGCCCAATTGCCGAATCCAATTGTCACAACCCTTTAGCCTTTCCTCAAGCCTAAGAAGAATTCAAGCAAAGCAGTTGGAGGACAAAGAAGAGGAGGAGCCCAGGATCAGGATCAAGGAACGGTGGCCGGTCTCAACATTGATTGTAAGTTGAGTCATTTTGAATACAATAAAAGAATACTTTTCCCGTCCCAATGCATGAGTTATATGTGGTTTTTGTGATTTATGCTTAATTTCTAACCCTCAAGTAGAAAAGTAGCATGCATGCGTAGTGTTTTGTCTTGATTGCAGGAGAACTTTGGAAGGAGCAGGTCAAGTAAGCGGGCAAGGCGCAACGGAGGATCTACACCAAACATCAGTAAAAAGGTTAGTAGTTCCTTTCCATACATGTATGTGAAAAAGGGGTTTGAAGTTTTGGGGTGGTAAGTTAAAAGTGATTCATTAAAGGTCATAATCTGCATGCAAGTTTGGCCCTAGCTTGCTAGTTCGTAGGGTATTATTTCCCAACAACAGAATTGGCGACTCCACTGGGGATTACTCTTTAGGGTTTCCGGATTTAGTTGAGGTTCTTGGGTAGTTTAAGGGATTAGATTTTCTGTTTCTTTGTTTGTCTGTTTTCTGTTAGGTCAGAGCTAGCAGGGAACCTGGTTCTTGATACCAGTTTTTTCCTTGACTGTTGCTTGACAATAATTATCGGGACACACAGAGGTACACGCGGCCTGCAGAAGGCCTGCACGCGTGTAACCCGCGCCCTAGCCTTATATAGCCCGCGTTTGAACGCTAGCTGTAGAGGTTTCAGTAGCGTGTGGGACTCAGAAAGCTTGAGAGGTAGTCCTCCTTCCTGTCAGAATTATACATTCTTAGGGGGCTTTCTGGATCCTGTCTGAGTCTTGCTGGTTCATGGTCTTGTCTCAGTTTGCTTTATTGTGTTTTGTTATTTCTTGCAATTGTTTTCTTTTCTGTTAAGAAGAAGCATCCAAGCCTTCAAGATACCCTGGTTATCAATACCAGGGGCCTCTTCCAGGTCTGGGCTGCTTGTGTTTAGTTTTTTCTTAGAGTTTTACATACACGCGGCCTGTGCAAGTGCAGCCCGCGGGTACCCGTGCGTTGTTAGAGGTCAGCATGCGTTTGCACGCGTGTTGTTTCAATTACAGTAGCGGGCTTGACAGGTTGCTTTTCAATCAAGGTGGGGCAGTCATCCCTTTCTGTGGTGAGAAGTATTCCTCTCAGGGGTTTGAGTCTAGGGTGGCACAGTCAGTAGGTTTGGGCCTCTTACCCTTATCCTGTTTTTGCTTAGTTGATATTTGATAGAAAAGATAAAAAATAAAAATTTTGTTTTATGGTTTTTAGACAAGCGTAAGAATCGGTGCTTTCTTGATTGCCATTGTGTGTCTTTGCTCTGTTTCTTTGCGATCTGTGCTTTAAGCCAGAATTTTATTTTGTTTTCTTGGTTTTGTGCTTGTCGGCATTTTTCCTTTGTTGCTTCATTTAGCACTCAAATAAAAAAAATATATCTCCTTTTCATTTTCTTCTTTGTTTGAAGATTGTGTTGTTGCATCAATAGCTAGGAAGAAGTCTTTTGTTCATAAGTTTTTGCAGTGCATTTAGAGCATAAGTAGCTTGTAGTCGAGCGAAATTCCTTTATGTTTGCTGCATGAAATCTTAGAAAAGTTGAAAAGAAAAGAAGTCTTTCTTTGTGAAAAGTTGTTGATTTTTGCATTTTAGTAAAAGTTTTTGTTTCCGGCATTTTTCCTTTGTTTTTGCTTTGAGTCTTTACACATCATCAGTTTTACCTTCATACCTTGTGACGTAAAAAAGCCCATAAAAGCAACGCTAATTAAAATCTAGTAGACTTTTTGTTTGTAGGGTTCATACACTAGCTCAGGACTAGGGCCTTGGAATAGGTTGGAGAGTAAACTCTCCAAGGCCACTCAAAACCAAACATTGAAGTCTATGATAGGGAGTGTAGAAGTCCAGTTTCGTGGAAGTTATCCGGGACCCCCCTCTAACACAGGGGATAAACACGAGGTCGCGTAAGGAAAGGTAGCGGAGATAACCCCTCCCAAGCCGGACCAAGCGTAGTGGAGAACACATATCGAGGATTTGTCGAAGGATTCCGTCGTTTGCATTTGCCATGGGGCTTTGTGGGTCTCGAATCCGTTCGAGGTCCTCAGTCATCTTCCGGACCATTTTCTCTCGATACCCTTGACAGGTTTCGGGCTTGATACCTTGCTCATTGTGGTCTACCCGACTATCGACTGTACTCGCCTGGTGACTGTTCGCGTGCTGACAAACTAGTTGCCAATCTTTTTAGGAACATACACAAGTGACTGCGGGGGTATATCGCGGTACCTAGGACATACATCGGGCCACGCTTTGCAGAGTATACCCAAAGGGTGCTTCTGTTTTCGAGTTTCACTTGCACCGGTAAGTTTCTCTAGTGTTGGTTGTTGTAACTATTCTTCAAAATAGTTAGTGATTGCTTGTCTTATCTCTTAGGGGCTTCTTTTTAGTGTGTGTTACTGTTTGAACATGTAGAATACCTTAGCGTGTCGTGGATCTTCTCACATGGTGGAGGATTCAGAGCTCCGCCGGTCATGAAGGCTTCTGGGCCTGCTGCCGGTTATACTGGAGCCACCCCCGCCACCATTGAGGCGGAAGCTAGACCAACAAGGGTCTTTCGAAGCAACCGGGTTACAAACCATTGAGCCCGAACAACTCCCGGAGGAATCAACCGTCAATCTTGAATCGGTTGAAACCCCAACCACTGATACTTGGCCATTGGTCATTGTACCCTTTCAGTTTTACGAACGCCTGTCAGTGCCTCACACAGTTATGGAACCAAACATTGTTACTTCTTCTGGGAATTCTTCCATTCCCACCACCGTTGCTACCACAGGAGAAGTATCTCCTAACTTGTCGTCGTCGGTCCGAGCCACCACGGTCTCGGCCACAACTACGTCTCATAGTGGACTGACCCCATCTATTGTGGCGGCCACAAATCCCTTCACACCTAGTGCGACAGGCTCTCCGTTTTCATACGGGATGCCTAGTTCAGGTACAAGTCCTGCACTCACTTACTCCACTTTACAGACTTTGGGTCTGGGGGCAGGGAGGTCTAACGCTCCTCTGCAAGGTCAACTTGGGGGCATTCCTGTCCCTTTTAATGCTTTTCCTTATGCTGGAGGTCATATCTCTCTTTCATCCCCTTTGCTTGGTGGTCTGCATCAGCAGTCCACCGGGCAGCCTGCACATACGAGTTCATTTGGAGCCGGGAGTCAAAGAACAACTACGCAAACTCTGTCGATAGGTTCGTCACCGTTTGTTTGGAACATGATGTTTGGTAACAACACTTTTGCATCCACTGCTTTCCCATCTGGGGGCACCTCCATCTTTGGACAGTCTACTCCGGCGCAGGGTACTATTCCTGCGCCGGGGACACATATAGCAGGACCTTGGAACTCAGGACAAGGATCCGTTCCTTCCTCTGGAATGTCGTTTTGGGGTAATTCTTTCCACAGTCAATGGAACCCTAGACATACTTCTATGCCTCTCCCATCGGGCCCGGCATGGGGTAATCCTTCCCAAAGTCCATCAAACACGATGAATTCCCAACATCTTATGTCCTTTATGGGGAATCAACCAATGATGTCTCCACAGATGCAAAATCCTTACGCTGGTCAGGGCCATGGTTTCTACCAGAATCTGGGCCAGCAGCCAAACTTTTCCTGGCAACTTGGTGCCAGTCAAACTCCAGGACCCTTTTTCCCAGGCTATCAGCAGTAACCCAAATTACCATTCCTGGCGACGTTGCACTTGCCCGATTTGACAAGGTTGTTAAATGATCCTATTTGTCACGATCCACGTTGGCCTCCTATGCTAACGAAGTTGCCTTCGGACATTCCAAAGTTCGAGGCCAAGCCTAACGAAGATCCAGGTGATCACGTGACTACTTTCCATCTTTGGTGTTCATCTAACTCATTGAAAGATGACTCCGTCCAGTTGCGATTGTTTCAACGCACTCTCATCGGGAGTGCCGCGAAATGGTACATCGAGCTTGATCGCTCACGATATTCTTCTTTTGGCGAACTGGCGATGGCCTTCCTTAACCATTTCTAGTTACCTGTGAGATACGACGTTGGCACAGAGCTTCTTGCGAATTTCGAACAGACGACAGCGGACCATATCTCTGATCATATCCGAGAGTGGAGACGTCGAAAGAGTCTAATCAAAGTACCAGTCCCACCAGCATTCCTGCTTGAGTGGTTCCTTAAGTCTTTAGTCCCACAATTATCCAAAGACGTCGCAACTTCAGGAGTTTTCTCCGAAGAAGATGCCATCATAAGGGCTCAACAGTTTGAACTCATCTATTCTCAGTCTGGTTTATTATACAACATCCTGCCGGATGCACCATGATCGATACTGGATAAAACTAGACAGAGAGTTGGACCACATGCCGATGGTATTGTTGGCTCAGCACAAACCAAGCCCACTGAGCAATTGACAAAGCAATTGCAACAATTATCTATACAACACTCAACGGCCAGCCAGACTACTGCTTTTGCTGTTCCTCCTACCCAAACGTCGGAAGTACACTCCGTGCAAACGACTAACCCAAAGGCCACCCAGCAGCCTGAAGGGAAGAAAAAACAACGCAAGAAGGGTCAGGGGGATAAAAAACCCACTGATAATGCTGGTGAGGGCGCCACGGAAAAGAGGAAGGCGAGGTATCCATGCAACTTGTGTGCGGAAGACCACCCTACCCATCTATGTCCTCGACTTGCAGAGGCCCAGAAGTTTGTCACACAACAACAACAAGCCGTGTTGACTAATCCCTTTCAACATGGGCAAAATCTAACTCAAGCCTCTGCAAGCACGGAGGGGGGCAGTCAAGAACCCCCTCCATCTTCGAACAACCCCACGAATGTATATATGGTGAAAGGTGATGCTTTTCTATCAACTAGAACACATGCCTATAGTCAACCAAGCACTTCCGAGAAGGGCAAAGAAGCCGAACTCCCCTCTCTTCCTCTACAGATTAAGAAGATGTTGGGGGAAACAATGACACACATTCCAAAGGGTGCATTTAAGAAAGCTTCTCACAACCCAAACGCAAGGGCCACCCAGAATTACTCTGTGGTGAAAGATTTATCACAAACCCCTTGTGCGATGTCCGCTTTGAAGGTCCTCCAAAGTTGCCCTGCTCAGAGGAAAGCCTTGTTAACTGCTTTAGGCTCTACTGAGACTTGTAACCCGGGTACCATCATGTTAGATACCACCAACTTAAAACCTCGTCTGCCTTACCACTTAGCATTTCAGATAGTAGTGGCTCATCCCATGAAAACTTTTACATGCAATATCTTTCGCACGGTGGTCGACGAGGGCGCCTCGACATGCGTTATGTCATTAGCATGTTGGAAGGCCATTGGTCAGCCCGCTTTGTCTCCATCACCTACTCTCCTCACTGCATTCGATGGTCGTTCTTTCCGACCACATGGCATCGTTCCTTCTTTACCTGTGCAGTTAGGAGGAAAGACCGTGTGCGTCGAAGTAGAGGTAGTTGATGCTCCCCTCGATTATAACCTCTTGTTAGGTCGGAGTTGGACTTATGATATGCAAGCTGTGGTTGCTACAGTTTTCCGAGTCTTGTTGTTTCCACACGAGGGTCGGATAGTGACCATCAATCAATTGTCCTTCTCTAGACCTGACCCAGCTTTGGGGGCATCCACGGTCCCCATGATTGATAATCCTCAACCAGGTGTCGTTAACGTAGGAGTTGGTTTGTGCCCATCCTTGATGGGTACCTTCGATTACCCACCTCCTCACGATGACGTCAAATTTATATCTAATCACCATAAGGTTGATATTTTTCAAGTTTCGTCGTTCCGCACGACTTACTTTGAGGATCCTTGGATTCTTCCTTTTCCATCAGCCACAATGGATGAGACATGGCACTCTGGCATGTCCACGCCCTTGTCGTTCGTTGAAGTAGCGTACTCTTTAGTCCAGCAAGCTTCAGCTAACCCTCATCCGACTCCCGCACAAGAGTTAGATCCGCTTCTAGAGCCTTTTTGGGCTCAGGGTTCTCTTGCTAACATCGATTCGTTAGACTTAGTCTTGCCTTCTGACGAAGCAGTAATCGAAGCAATGACTAGTCTGGACAAACCTTGGGAAGATCTTCATCACAGATCATATTTCCTCCCAAAGTTAAGCCGAATCAAAGCAGGAGAATTCAC
>SNQJ01S0263284.1:0-12103 GCA_010110895.2 Picea sitchensis | reverse complement strand
GGCAAGGATGCTCCGCGGATGTCTGGCCAGGCAACCAAGTTTTTGAACAGAAAGGGCACACTTGAGCAAGAGGAAAATCACAGTGTCCTCATGGTCTTTGGCTCTATGGAAAATCCTGCCTTCCTTCCATGCCACATCACGGACAAGATGTTTGTTGCAGAAACAAAAAGGCAATACAACCATTGGTTGCATTTTTTCCATGACAAGAAAAAAAAACAGTTCATTCCTCTGCCCTGGAAAGTCGAAGACTTTGTGTGCAGAAACATCAACAAGATTGACAAGTTTGCTGCCCATTTCAAGAAATTGAACCTAACGTATGCTGAAAGGCTAAAAGGGTTCGACCCTAATGGAATTTTTTGAGAACATTCATTGGGTGTTGGCTTTAACCCCTCTTTTATCCATACACACCTGACCCAAGACATGAACAGTGTCGACAACAATCCTTCTTTTGTCGATTGCGACGCAGAGAGATTGCAAAGCACCACTGAATTGTACAGACAACATGGAAAAGTGTCCGGTGAGAAGAGTACCCAGTCCCCCACCAGCACTCCCAAGAGCACGACATCACAGAGCATAACTTCGAAGGTCCACCCCAGTAAGAAACCAACCTATAAATCTTCGAACAAAGGAGGAGATAAGAAACCTCCTCGCATAAATATTGATAGTTCTCACAAAATTCCACTGGCGAATAAGATAACAAACAATGCAGGTCAGGCGGAGAAACCCCAAATTGAAAGTGGAAAACTGCAACTTGAAATTGAAGCTGAGCACATGTAGAAAATTGGGTCGTTCGCGGTGGAAATATCAGACACCGACTTTTTTGACATAGATGAATCCTTCGTAATCCAGAGCGCTATTTTTGACATCCAATCTAAAAGTCTGGTCATTGAAGAGAGAGATGTAACAAATAGGAAAGGAAAATCTCGCGCAGAGATTAACTTTAGCGAAGTGTCGTCATACCAAATCTGCCAATTTCACCAGGGAACTGGTGACATTCTTCATGATTCCATTCGAGGAATTGAGACAGAAAATGCCAATATGAAACAATCCCTCAACGAATTTGAGAAGGCTTTCCTTGCAACTTCAGAGTTTGCCATTCCTTTGGAAAAAATCGTGCCTTCTACCACTGCAACGAATACGAAAGTATCATATACCCTCCTTGCATGCTCTAGAGCCCTTGTAGAGAATAACATCAACAAAAGAATGTAGTTAGTTACTTAAGCCTGGGAAACATCACAAAATTTAGTTTCCTTCGAAAAGAAGGCCAATGGTTTGTTGGAACAATTGGAGACGAATTTAAAAAATGAAGAACTTTTCTGTGATTAGGTACTGGCCCCTTTTGCCAAATATGTCGACAACACATCAGAACTGAAAATAAGACAGGAGAAAATCCCCTTGCCAAAGCGCATGAAAAAAGTAAAAGCATGCTGGAAAAAAAAAGGTTGAGAACCTGCAGCTCATTGTCAAGTCATGTAAACAAGTCATATCAAAAAGGGAAGATGTATTCACAAGCATGCTCCAGCTGTACTTAGACGGAACTACCAACGAGGTTCAAGATCCTAACTTAATTCTCAAATCCTTGTCAATCACCAAAGAAGCGTTCAAGGAATAAGTTGATATTTTAAAGTGGTTGTCTTTCGAAAATTTTTACAGCATACTTGAACATCATCTAGATAAGCACGAGCACTGGGTACTAGACTATGCCTCACACATTGAAGAAATTTAGCATACTCTACATAGAATTTCAATGGATCTAAGGAAATTAGAAAACGACATTTACGACATAGAAATCTGAGATGAAACCAACACAACCCCCATGCAAAGCTACATCGAAGAATGGTTCCAAAAGAGAATGGACAACCTCGTCCAGGAAGGGAAAGAACCGGTCAACAGGACTAAAATGCCCATTGATGACAGCAACAAAAATGCATTAGCTTCATAGTAATTTTATATTACCATCTTGTTTTGTTTATCAATCCAGTTTAAGTCTATGTTGTCATCTTCTCTTCTTTATCAATCCACTTATGTCCTATTTCAATAGAAAACTGTAACCAAACACTCTTAGCTTCCAATTTTTTTTTTTTAGGTCTTCCTCTCTACCGTCGCGCACTTCTTTCAATGTTCCTAATTCTTGTACTTATTTATTTTTATGGTCCGCGGGATCTCCAATCCTAGTCTATATGACAAACGCATTTAAATTTCCAGAAACATGTAAGAGATGTTATTAATTTTTTATAAATTCCAAAGAAAATTGATTTGACAATGCCTTTATTGTATACTAAATTTTAGGTTTCCATGAACCTTTCTTGTTTATTCCAAATAAAAGTAATTTGGATATGCTACATTTCTTGTCTCCTATTGTATGCTAATTTTCTGGTCTTCAACGACATTGATGTTTTAAATGTTGATGTAATTTCCAGAGATATGTAACAGACATTATTTATTTTATAATAAGTTTGTATTGTATAGTTTGCAATGTCGCTTCTCAATTTGTATATCGCGGAACTCTCCATGCTATTTGTAGGGCATGAAACAATAGAGACCCATTTTTTAAACCACCAGCCCGAGAAGCGCGATCCAAAAAATGGTGAAGTATGGAATGACCCCTCTCTACATGCTCTATAAAACGTGTACAAAGAAAACTAATTCGGCAATGCTATATCTTTTTTTTCCAAGAAAAGCCTTAGTTTTAAAGCAAGCTAATTCGGGAAAACGTTATTACTATTCTATTGTATAACATACATTATTTTTTTGTAAATTTCTATAGTTCGCAACTCCGTCTGTCATTTTGTATATCGCGGAACTGTCAATGCTATTTGTAGGCAATGGAACATCAGAGACTCAATTTGGAATCCGCCAATTCCAGAAACATGTAAAAGACATTATTATTTTTTGATAAATTACAAAGAACACTGATTCGACAATACCCACGATCCAAAAACTGGCGAAGTATTGAATGACTGCTCCCTGCATGCTTTATAAAATGTGTGCAAAGAAAACTGATTCGGCAATGCTATATCTTTTTGTCCAAGAAAAACCTTAGTTTTAAAGAAAACTAAACTTTGTCTGTCATTTTGTATATCGTGGAACTATCGGTGCTATTTGTAGGCCACGCAATATCGGAGGCCCAATTTTGAACCCGCCATCCCGAGAACCCGCCATCCAAAAACTGGCTAAGTATGCAATGAGGGCTTCCTGCATCCTCTATAAAATATCTTCCCCATACTTTATAAAAGTAGAAATTCCGTATGTATAAAACTAAATATGTACTTTATACAAGTACATATTTCATATGTATAATTTTTTTATTTGTGATGAATTTCTATAGTCTGCAACTGCACTAACATCAGAGACCCAATTTCTGTATCGTGGAACTGTCGCTGTTTTTTTTATATCGCCAACATGACAACCCGCGATCCATTACAAAAGTACATATTTCTTATGTATAAAAGTATTTCAATGTATTTCAACTTTCTAGCCACGTGTCTATACTATGTGTCTATACTATGTCACATTTACTCCCATCCCAAACTGACAGGGACTCCGCTTCCATGCAACCTAACCTTGTTTGAGATAAGTCATGAAATTTTCATTAATGTAACCTCTAGAGCAAGCGAATCAAAATTTATCAATCATAGCTGCCGACCAAAAAAAATCTTCAAAAATGGAAAAACGATGGTGAGAGCTGAGTTGGCGTGTTTGCAAAGAAGAATATAAGAAAATACGACTGGAACCCCATGCATCTGGGTAGGGAGTTCTACACGAAGCATTGTTTGACACTCCTCCACGAGATACATGGGGTACCAGTGGCCTTTTTCAGGTCTCACCGTCGTTTTTCCATTTTTGAAGCTCACTGTTGGGTCAACGGTTATGATTGATAAATCTTGACTTGTTTCCTTTGTATGTGAGCAGTGTTGTAATGTTCATGAAAGAAGTTCTGCCATGATCCGTATCATATATCACTATTGTTTTCTGATGCCAACAGAGTAAGAAAACGCCCATACAACTGCTCAAAACGATAGTACCTCCAGTGCTAACATGAAATACCTTTTTCTATGTGTTTATCTCCAAACAATAACATGTGGACGAGCTGGGTAAGCGAAGTTTGCATTCCTTGCCTCCGGTCAAGCAGATTGATTGTTAACCATAGTTATTAAATTTGACGGTATTGGTAAAAAATATTCATCAATTCGTTCGCTAGTCTAATTAAATTCGATTCGATTCATGTGGTGGTTTTTTAGATTCGATTCGATTCATGTGGTGGTTTTTTGGGATCCTTGATACTATAGAAATGGCATCGAAATCCCCAGGAACAGCTCGAACATCCGTAATATCTCCCTCCTCGAGAGAAATAACGACTGGCATTTCACTGCACTTCATATGAACCTCCTCTACGTGCATTGCCCAAACCAAAGTTTTATTGGAGTATGCTAATTCGGGCTTTTAATGCCAAAAAACAAATTTGGGACTCAATCCGATCATATTTTTTTTTCAGGGGTAGTCTGAGTTTATCATGGATCAAAATTCTATACATTTTTTAGGAAATCTTTTCTGAATCTAAAATTTTTCCAGCTAAATTTTTATTTTGACAATTTTCACAATTGACTTGAAAGGATTTGGAGCTACACCCTTAGATTCAATCACTAATACTTCAATTTTTACAGTTCAATGATTAATTTAAAGGTTTAAAAGCCTATTGTGATTGACATGAATTAATTGAATAGTTAACATTGATAGTTTAATTCCCATTTACAATCACCATCACCCTTCATGAGTGTACAAGCATTTGAATTTGTTTTCTTTTATTGTTTGGAAAATTAAATTTGAGGATAAAAAATAAATATTTTAATTAACCAATATCATCATCATCATAATAATAATAATCTATTTTGAAGCACCAAATTGCCTCCAAATTAGTGTATGAGACCTCCTCCCCTTAGGAGGTGTACAGACCCTACCTCCCTTTGAATTGAACTTGTGATCTCTTAAGAGGAAACACATGTTCTTAACCATTAGGCTCATGTTCTTAAAATACATAAATCTCTCAAATAAGCTTCATTTCTCCTTTTTCAATGAGAATATATTTTCTTCATTTCAACAAGATAAAAACATTAGTATTTGTTTCTTCTCATTTACAAATTTAAACAATTCTCCATTACAAACTTAAAATACACTCCCATTTTCAAAAGATATTTTAAACACATTGAATATACCATTAAGGTTTATCCAGATTATTTTCATAATGAAATGAAAGCAGGGATATTACAATGAAATACACATAAATATTTCCAGAAACAGAGAAATACAACAATATATGATTTCTATTAATGAAAGAAATGTATAGAGCCTATAAAAATACAGAGTGCAAGACTCGCTAGAATGGTGGCATCTTTATCTCTGAGAAGAGATGTGACGACTACGCTCATTTGCAAGAAGATGAGTACAATAAGGCTCTCAAGACTGTTTTACAATAAACATGAATTTCAAAACCATAGACATCCACAAACATAACCCTAGGAGATGAAGCGCCAAAATTCATGTGGGCCTCGTTGGGATAAGTTAGTATTTCAACTTCCCGGGGTCGTAACTTTTGCATACGATCTATGTTTTAGGCATGTGATAGCCCATTGGAAAGGTATCTTGGAGAGCTACACATTGTGTCGTCAAGATTTGACCCTGTATATATTCTTTTAGATCACTTTCGTATATGTGTTAGGATATATCTGATGGTGTATATACCACCTGCCTCATCATTGAATGTTTCACAATAGGTTGGTTATTGCTCGCCCATTTGGTATGGATATGTACAATAATTGATGATTAATGTACAATGATTACACACTTCACCCTTGTTATGCTAATGGGTTTTTTGGAAGTGTAAACAACACATTTTTTCGAATCTTTCCATCAATTTGATGTAACAATTGAAAAGTTGTTAAGTTTTTCAATGACCATAAATGTTCTAAATGTTAAAGATAATGCCTAATTAATGATACATACTATAGTTTAGGGATTGGATTGGGTTTGGTGGAGGATGTTGAGAGATTCCCTCAACCTCTCCCTCTAAGAGTGGAGTAAGTTGGATCTCACAACACTTATTTAAGTGTGATGTATCTCTGTTCATTGTGTGCAATACAAACTATTTATGTGTGTGTATTTCATGTCTCTCTTCTCTCATGAATTCTAATTTGGTATCAGAGCTAGATTGGGATCTAGGAATATGAGAACCTGAGAAAATAAGAACGTATTAAAGTAGATATTTTTTTGTGTGCTTCTGTGTGTGTGTTATTGTCATAGAAAGGAATTTTTGCTGGAGATGGAGCCATCATTCATATGCTATTGGATTTTCTATGAATCGATTGTGTTGAAGAGTTGTTTTCATCATAGCCGCCTAACTTGCATAAATATTGCATAAATATTTCTTCACTCCGACGTTCAACCTGACAGTGTCCACGATTGCCTTGGAAAAATGCAGAAATTCGTTGCAATTATTTGAGCATTCTGCTATGTGGTTACCGTTCTTGATCTAGAAGCTTCTCATTTCTCTAGGTGATCAAATTGAAAGGCATTTACATATCTGGATATACACAGTTTAATGTTACTGATAACATTGTTGTTGTCGTTGTTGATTAGAAGGGAATTTACAGATCTGAATATACACAATTTTGTATGACCATCTATTGCGTGAATGCCAAAGAGAGGAAATTGTTATAGAATTGAGGAGGAAATGGTTAGAACTGAGGGCCGTAAGGAGGAGCCTGCATACGAGAAGGAACTCACGCCACTGGAGGTAGGGATTTATGTTCCATGTGGAGAAAAGAGTCATTGCCATGAAGAGACAATTGACCAGGCCAAGGCTAATCCGATGCCCGAGAGTTGTATGTTTTCCAACTCAAATCTGTATTACTATGCTACAATGGAGTCAATGATATATGCAGATTTGTATTGTTGGGGCAGAATATTTAAAGTCCGTTGCAAAATGTTTGCATGGAAACACGATAGAGATTACGATCATTTGAAACTGGAACAACGCACAAGAGTCTCACATGTTCCAGAACAATTGTTGAAGACCACAGAAAATTAGAGAAATCATGTATTACAGTTCTCTTCAGCTGCTGCAAATAAATTGAGTGTAGAACACCAGATTTCCAGTGGTGGGAAGCCACCATAGATGGTCTAATTATATTGATATATATATTTTTATGTATGTGTGGTGTGATTAAAGTTTAATTATATGTTTACGTGTTTACGTGTTTATGTAAAAGAAAGTAGGAACTCTTGTATCTTGATATAAGCTGACAACCCCGGTTTCAAGAAAAATTGTTCTTATGATTGGAAGTAACCTTGTATAATTGATTTTTGAAGACATTTTGTACCTAGACTGCCTTTCTACAAACTGACAGATAGTCGAAAGAGAAATATTTGACAGATGGCGGTATGTCCATTGTCCATAGGGTGATTCATTACTTGAAATATTTTCTCATGGAAGCCCCAGTGAGCCGAGTTTGTCAATATTGTCTATTGTGCAAGTGCAAGAATAATGATCTGAAACATTTATACTTTAAATGAGTTGAAAGGAAATCTCGAAGAAGAGGAAGAGAAATAGCGCAATCCAAAGACGTCAGAGTGGGTGTATGCGTTGATGAGGATCATGCTAGACAAAGTGTTGTAATCTTTTCTTTTATGTAATTTGTGAATTTTTGTAATGTAGGCATTAACGAGGGGTGTTATAGATAGTGCCTAATTAATGCTACATACTAGAGTTTAGGGATTGGATTGGGTTTGATGGAGGATGTTGAGAGATTCCCTCAACCTCTCCCTCCAAGAGTGGAATAAGTTGGATCTCACAACACTTATTTAAGTGTGATGTATCTATGTTCATTGTGTGCAATACAAACTATTTATGCGTGTGTATTTCATGTCTCTCTTCTCTCATGAATTCTAATTCTAAAGTCCGAGTCATAAATGTCTCTATGGATATGTTGGCCCTCGACCAAGTTTTGAAATAACATTGGTCGTGTTTGAACATTTTTGGGACTTTGACAGGTTGGTTGAAGATGGAGCGCCCAGGCAGAGCTGAGATCGCAGGATCTCACCTATTTTGCAGAATTTTTGGGCTTTTACGGTTTATGTAATGGGTATGGGATGTCGGACCATGGTTTTACCCATCTTTTAGGTCTTTTATAATGTATAAATAAGTAGATAGGACTTAGAGCGAAGTCTGTCTAAGTCAGTCTAAGTTGGCTTTGTGCAAGAATATGTAAAGGTTGCTAAGTGCGAAGAACAATTATTGGATTTTGTGCATACGGTGTGTTGAGACTTGCAGAGCTAATTGCAAGTGATTGTAAGAGGCTTTGTGCACAGACTGTGTAAGGATTTGTGCCCTGACCTAATTCAGGGAAGGAGGATCTGGCGAGGTGCACGTAGATCTTTTGTCCTTTGTGGAGTTGGCTTTGTGGCTTTGTTCATAGGAGAAGAGGAATGTAAGAAGCTTGAAGACTAATAAAGAATAAGAAGAGTTGGTGGACGTAGCCCCACACTGGGGTGAACCACGTATATCCTGTGTTCTGATGTGCTTTGTGCAATGTTGTTGATGTTGTTTGTGTGCTTAATTGCTTAATGTTGTTGATATAACATATAATGAATGCATCAGATGTTATAGCTTAGTGCTTTATGTATGATGAATGTTAGATCTGAACTAATGCTATGTGCTAATTGTTTTGAAGTGCTTAATCTTGATTATTATTGTGTTGTTCTGTATTTAGGGTTTGATCTGTGATGTACATGAGAATCACAATCTAATGAATATTATTGTCTAAGTGCTCTGTTAAGCGTTGTAATCACAGATATGTGTCCCACCTAGGTTGTAGACATCTGGGTCCTACAACCCACCCTGCCTCTACCTCGGAAGAGACTTCATCTGCTTCAGAGGTATTGTCGAAAGGGCTGGTAGTTAGGGTTTTGTTGGTACGCTATTGAAGCGTTGAACCATGGGTCTGCCCCTGCATCAACAAGATATTTGAATAATACTCGTGTTTGATGGAATCGATGTCTATGATAGTGTTTTAATAGTGCTCTTGAGGGTTTAGAATCATTGATTGTTACAATTTTTTACAAATGCATTTCAAATAATTAGTAGTTTTCCTAAAGAAAAAATTTTATTGTTATTTTTTATTGAATATGGTATAGAAGTTTCTTTTATTAACAATGGAAAAAATGTTGACATGTGCTTTGTTGTTATAGGTCAGTTACTACATCCTCCTTCTCTCCATAACTTGTTATTAAACTTTAACTTGCTGATGTATAAATACAAGTATTTCATTCAAATATTTTTGTGTCTCATTTCATCACATTTCCACCCCTTTATACAAATAATTTAAATTTAAAGAAATTTAGATGTACTAATATGACAATTATGGTTGTACGTCATAGTCTTCTTTTCTTTTAAGTTTAAAGTGTTAAGAATACAAGAACCAACAATAATGCATTTATTCTAGTTGGTGTTTTTGTTGTCATTGTATCTTGGTTTAGCCGTAGAGGTTATTCATGGGCTGGAAGATGTATGAGCTAGAATATACAAGCAAGACATATCAATTCTTATCCCCGTATCCCCAAAGCATGGCTTATAATTGGAAGCCTCATAGATATCAACTTTAGTGTTGATCACCGTAATTTTGAATGTTTATTTTGTCTTGATGGTATTAAGAAGTTCATGGTGTTTAGCAAGAAATATATTTTTAAAATACTTTATCAACCGTATTCATAATGAGTTGAATTTCCATTATAAGTTTGGAATATATTTCCAAACTATCAACCATACTCATAATGAGATGGACTTGAAATAATGAGATGGACTTGAAATTTCCATTATAAGTTTGGAATATTTCCAAACATTCATAATGGAATTGAGACCCTTTTCGAAGTATCTCTGTACATCCTTTTTATGAGCATGGTCAACTTTTATTTTTTTAATTGTTTTTTTCGTCTAGCCTAACACGATGAATAATTCTTTCCTATACCAAATATTTTTGTTCAAGGTTAAGCCACGAGGAAAACTTTGAGTTCTTTTACTATTTGACATATCTGATGTCAAGATGTTGTCATGAAGTGTTGCGATTCAATCTATGTAATTTTTTTTTGTAGTGTACAAGATGTATTGGTATTTTAATCTTATATTATATTCCTTTTATCATCAACTATAGGGGTATTGCCATTGCAAAGATGGACTTCAATATGTGAAAATATTATTGTTAGGATAAAAGCATATTATTAGTGATGTAATAAAAATATGTGAGTTAAGTGTATAAATTATATGGGTTTAATATAATCGAGTTAAGATAAGTGGTTAAGATAAGTTTGTATAGGAAAATATAAAAGTGAAATAAGATATTTGAATTTAAGTGATAGGATAAACTTATATTAGTGATGTCATAAACATGTGTAAATTAAGTTGTCGTGTATAAATGAAATGGTTTCAATACCATCAAGTTAATATAAGTTTGTATAAGAGAATATAAAAGTGAAATAAAGTATTTAAATTTACAAGAGAAATAAAGGGCTCTAAAGAAGTACACATATGGGTTTTTTGCTTTTTTTAATGTTTGAGAAACATGGTTAAAGATATGCACAATACACAACCTCCAATATATTTAGATACACAATTTATGCATCCATATTCCTTCTTAGATTACTATCTTTAGATCCTTGACCCTTTGGTTACTATTTAATGTACTATAGACTTTATAATTACAATTTTTCCAAGTTTTTTTATTATATATATATATATATAAAAAGGAAACAAACTAAATTATTATTTTATTTTGTTTTTTATTTATAAATTTAATTAAAAAAATATTATTTCTAATTTTTTATTTATAAATTTAATTAAAAAATACTATTTCTAAGATGTTAAATAATTAATTTTCAGATTTTTTTTTACGATGATTAAATTCCAATTCAGTTTTACAATATTGAAATGTTAGAAATCTAAATACACATTAATTTTTCTTAACTTGAATATAATTTATTATAAAAGTTAGGAAATCTTAAATCATAATTTAATATTATAAATTTATTTTAAAATAGTAAAAAATAATTTCCAAATTAAATTGAAAATTTAAATTCGATGTCAAGATATTAGGAGACAGTGACTTAAATATTATAAATTTATTTCAAAATGGTAAAAAAACAATGATTAAATGATTAAAAATTTTAACTCTATGTACAAATGGTAGGAATGTAAGGATTTTATATTTATAAAATATAATGAATAAGCATTTGATGAAAAATAGTATTTTCTAAATAAATAGTCATCTTAACTCAAAGTAACCTTACAAGTGGTAGTTATTTTTTTTAGAAAGAAATAATAATTTATTATATTTAAGTGATCGTAAAATGATTTATCATGTTTAATAAATATAATTAAATAAAACACAAAACTAACTCCTTTGCAACTATTATTCTAATTAAACAGTGCTACTGTTTTTGCCACGTTCCCTATGATTCTCACGTAACCTCAATGAAACCATGCTCGCATTTAACTATGACCCCAATGAGATAAAATGCACATACATTGAAAACATTAATGGCAAAGTAGAAAGTTAGTGGAACCGGTCATAGGTCAAAACTTTTCAGAACGTCCTTTAGGGCCTCGAGTTTGACGTTGTCTATGGGGCATTTCAATAGCGTCATAGATTCATTTATGGTGAAGGTGGTGTTTTTTGGCGAGTCAAAGTTCTATTGGAAATATGAGGATTTGAATCCTTTAAAATGAAACAAAATCCAAAAACAAAATTTTCTCCTAACAACCATATTACATGTGGTTGTCAAAAATATTTTATAATCTCAAATATAATTAAATTTAGTTATAATTTATATATATATATATATATTTAATATTTGAATTTGATGGTCAAAATAACAGAAATAAAAAATAAGATTTGAATAAATACCGTTAAGTTTTATTATGATTTATAAAAAACAGTGATTTGAATTTGATGGTCAAAATAGTTGGTATTGAATATTGTTTGAAAAGTTATTAATTTGATAGTCATGGCGTGGAGTTTGATGTTGTATATGGAGCATTTAAATAGCCTCATTTATG
>SNQJ01S0263280.1:0-12104 GCA_010110895.2 Picea sitchensis | reverse complement strand
TGATATGAAGGGAATTAAAGGGCCTATGGGAGAGATGAGGATCCCTTCGAAACCATATGCAAGACCAGTTAAACAAAGACCTTACAGGTTGAACCCTAAATATAAGGAAAAAGTGAAGATTGAGCTTGACAGAATGTTAGAAGCTGGAGTTATAGAACCTTTTGAAGAATCATAATGGATTAGCCCTATGGTGGTACAAGACAAGAATACAAGAGATATCAGGATCTGTGTAGATCTCAGGAAGCTAAACAATGCCTGGTTGCATGACCCCTTCCCTACGCCATTTACCGACGAAGTGTTGGATAACATAGGAGGCCAGGAGGTATATTCTTTTACAGATGGATTTTCAGGATACCATGAGATCTGAATTTCCAAGGAATATTTCCATAAAAACACATTTGCAACAGAATGGGGATCCTATAAGTATACAGTGATTCGATTTGGATTGAATAATTCCCCAACCATCTTTTCCAGGGTGGTGGTCGAAGCATTCAAATATTTTTTACATAAATTTCTAGAAGCATACTTTGATGATTGGACTGTTTTTAGTTTATTGAAAAATCATATTGAATGTCTAAGGCTAATGTTGGACAAGTGCAGGCAGTGTCAAATTTCTTTAAACCTGAAAAAGTGCATCTTCTTCTCACCCTTTGGAGTGTTGTTAGGTCATATCGTATGCAAGCAGGGATTGCTGGTAGATCCATATAGGATTTCCATTATATTCGATCTACCCCCTCCTACTTCAGTCAAACAACTGTGCACTGTGCTGGGACATACTGGATATTACAGGAAATTCATTAAAGGATATGCATAAATTACAACACTCATGGAAAATATTTTGAAGAAAGACTGTCAATTTCATTGGACAAAAGAATGTTGTTGGCCCTTGACGAATTTTTAGGAAAACTTGGTCATATTTGACCATTTTTGGGACTTCAAAAACCTATCGAAGATGGAACACTAGACGAAGCAGAGATTGCAGAATCTTGGCCCACTTTTGGGTCCCTTTTTGGGTTTTGGGAATATGTAATGGGAAAGGGATGTCGGCCCGTGGGTTTGCCCACACTTAGGCCCATTTTGTATATATAAATAGAAGGATAGGAAAATGTAAGATTAGTAAAGAAAGGAATATTGTATCTATATGATATAGGCTACGTGCCAAGTGGGATCTGTGTGATCGAGGTGTTGTGCATTCTATAGGCTTGCAGAGATTAGTGCAAGTCCTTGTGTGGAGATATAGAAGGATTTGTGTTGTAAGGAAAGGAATAAGGATCTAGTGAGCTGCGTAGATCTTTTGTTCTATGCGCAATAGGTTTTGGTGGCTCCATGCTTGTAACCAATTGAAGATGCTAATAAAGAAGAAGAGTTGGTGGACGTAGCCCCAGAGTGGGGGTGAACCACATAAATCTATTTGTTATGCTTTGTGCTTTGACTTGATGTGTTTATCCCTGCTTTTGCAAAGTGCTTTGATATATTTATATGGATATACTTATGCTAGAAGATGCTTAGTGCTGATCTACTGGATCCAATCTGTTTTACTATTGCTAAGTACTAAGATACCTTAGATCTAAGTGAATGTTGTGATGCTATGTGCTATCTGTGAAGTATAATAAGGGTTGAATATTGATGAATGATCAATGTTAAGTGCTCTGTAAGTGATATAATCATAGACCTGTGTCCCAACTAAGGTTTTAGACACCTGTCTCACAACCACCCCTGCTTCTACCTCAGGTGAGACTTCATCTACTTTGCAGGTGTTGCTGAAAGGGCCGGTAATTAGGGTTTTGTTGGTGCGCTGTTGTAGCCTTGAACCCTGGGTTTTCCCCTGTGCCAACAAATGGTTTTGTTTATGGGACTGAAACTATGATTGTTGGGAACTGAGGAAGAAGAAGATTTGTACAAAGATTCATCCTGAAACTGTGGAAGCTCTGTGCATGGATCTGTGCCCTAGTGCGCAGTATTCAACTTGATCTGAAAATCTCTGTGCTAAATAAAGAAGGTCAGATATGAAGAAAAGAATCAATATCTGAATGATTTGTTCTCTAATAAAAGTAAAAGTGGAAGTTTCTAAAGAAAAGAGGTCAGATCTGCATAAAAGAGGTAAGATCTGTAAGCTCAGTTCTCTAATAAAGGTAAGAATAGTTAAAAGTTTTTAGATATGGAAATTTTGTACTTTGTAGAAGTAAGATAAGTGGAAATTTTTGTTTCTAAAAACATGAATCTAGGTGTGTTTGATAGATTCTGTCCTAGCTTGAAAACTAGGGCTCTGATAGATGAAAGAATGTTTGATATGAATAAATATGATAAGAATAATGATAGATATGTTATACCTATGCATAGAAAGAATGTTTGGACTAACAAATGGATGTAAGATCCTAGAAAGACTTTTTTGTAGGCTAGCTACCATGATCTTGGTGCGCAGTACATAAGAAGTTTGGGAACATTTAAATGAAAGAGAGGGTTAACCCTCTATTACAGTTGCAGAAGAATGGGACATATTGCTAAGGAATGACCTGGTGGAAGATCTAGTTGCCTATGTTGCAAAGCTTTAGACCACAAAGTGTTGGATTTCCCTAGAATGATTACTAAGCTTGAAGGAATAAATCTGAATGAAGAAAACCCTAAGTCAGATCCAGAAGAGGCAGAACCCCAGCAAGAATCAGAGAAGGTATTGATACAAATGAAAGAGACCCTGAATGACCACCGATATGTTAGACTATCAGAGATTTTCAAAGAAAAAGAATGCATTGAAGCAATAATAGGAGACTTCGACATTGACTATGTCCTTGATGAAGAGACACAAGTGAACATTATGCCAGAAAAAACTTGGGAAGCTATAGGGAATCCTGATATGATCCCTTCATTAGGAGGAATAGGACTATTCATAGGAAAACTGATGATGTTATGTGGAAAACATGCTCAAATACCTATGATAGTGAATGGAACTTCGACAAGGGAAGATTTTGAGATTATTAAATTCATTGAAGACAGTGCCTCGTTTACCATGTTACTAGGAAAATCTTGTTTTGATAGAGATCAAGCTAGAAAGAAGGAAGAAGAAGAAGTATTAGAACATAAGAGACAAGAGTTAAAAGATTTCATGACCCGAAAGATTGCACAGTTGATGGAAGAACAAGAGAACAGATTGAAGCTACTTAACAATAGAAGCCCATATATTGAAGCTACAGGAACATCGTAAGACATACAAAAGGCTGACATTTATACCCCAGATAAATAAGAAGTGATACACCGGAATCCTAAGAAAGGATCTCAACAACACGAAGTGATTATGCTCAAGGAAAATAAGAATTAGAATGGGAAAAGAACCACTGAGACGAAGCTCACGAAGAAAAAGGCTAGGAAGCTACGTAAGAAGAAGGTCAATATTGAGAAGTTACAACAGGTTCCATAGGGTACCTCACAGAAAGAAACTTTTCATAATTGGAGCTTCGTCAGGATATCACAACAGTGACATATGACACTTCTCTATGGAAAAGCAATGTAGCCATTGGAAGCTGATATATCCATTCGACTGCTGCTCCAAACGGCTGGAAACGCATTTATGGTTCACCACCAGACTGTTGGACCATGCCATAACAGACAGAAGAAGAGTTAATGATGCTCATAACTATTGCAAGTAAAGTGTTACGAAGATTGCCTATTTATCTTGTCGCACCATGAATGAGGAACACTTTTTCCAATTGAGAATTTGAAGCCCACAGACTATCAATTGCATACAGTGCTCATTATGCTCTTGCTGTTCAATCTAGTGCAGTGTCTAAGACTGTTGTGAACCCGATTATTTTATCTTAAGAACGTATGTCCGACGAGCTTACCGCTACCAAAGAATCCGTAGCAGAAGTTCTCCTTGAGCTAAGAACTGAGAGGGTCATGACGGAGAAAGGGTTATCCACAGGATTATAGGCATCATCCACGAGAGGACTAACATCCTCTCCATCCACTACTCGCACTGGTACGTCTCGACCAGCCAGATAGAAATGTACTAATCACAGAGATGACCTCGCCAATTCCAATCTGATTCCAAGCATTCTACCGGCCTATCTAACCCCTTTGAGTGGCACCATCAACCATAAAAGTATACCCTGAGAATTTTAATATGCCGTGATCACTGCGTACCTTCCAAAAGGGGTGTGCACAATTCATGCTGACCAGGATAATCTCACAACACTTAAATTTAGTGACTTCAACCTTGGAGACCGGAAAGCTTACAACATGTTGGCCCCGCATATGTACTTGACCAGTACCAAAGGAAAGAATTTGAATATTATCCCACAGCCATGGACCTAGAACCTCACATAGTCCACACTGCTTAATGTGATGAAGATCCCACACTTCGGTTGACACCAGGAAGTATACGCATGCGTGAAATTTCTATTGTCCTACTACCGCAGAGGTTACTTATGGTTGAACCATCACATCACTATGGATCTAACCTTGATTAACTGGATCACAGGGCTGAGCATGTAGGGCCCTGACCCACAGGAGTTTTACCCTGGAAAGACCTCAGACTGAGCATTAGCCCAGTGAATCAAAGAAGCTTATAGAGATGTAGAGAAGGGTACACAAGGTTACAAGGTAGCCTTTATATAGAGTGGTGTAGTGCACCTCATATGTCAGATGATCACAGGCAAGCTAGTTCGCAAGAACCATCCCACCCAAGTAACTGGATTCAATGTTCACCTCATTGTGAAGTGCGCAGAAGGACTATAAATGAATTGGGTGCAGTACGTCATGAACCAGCTAGAGCTTGATTGTAGAGGAGTGTAGGACCAAGGATATGAGTTCCACTTTAGTTGGCTTCTCATATTGATAGATTTCATTGCATGGGAGAGGTCGGAAGGTGCGACCTTCCTGGACATCGAGCCCTTTGAGCCTTTAGCTGCAAAGTTTAGTACCTTGTGGTACTCAAGTGATATGAACAAGAAGTGGAAATCCAATGTCATATTCCACACCTACTACAATCAATTGAAGATCAAAATCCAGTCTACACTGCACATTACTCTGAACACCCTCCACAGGATTTGACCCCTGATGAAGTTCAATGCAGACAAACACTTTATATACATCACAACATGCACTGACGAACACAAGTAGTAGTTATAGTACTATTATAAGTTAACAGAAGAAGACTTGGAAGAAATCACCAAGGAGTGGTCGACAGACCTCCTCATATCAACATACCCCATGGAGATTTCTGATATAGACAGTCCAGAACTTGTGCATGATACCCTTGGACCAATGAAGACCAAGAAAGATGAAGAAGTTCAAGATGTCAATAGTACTTCTGTGAAGACCACTTTGATCTCACCTGCGTAGGGAGGTGATGGTGGAGATCCAGGTAACACAATGGTCAAGAAAAACAAAGCAAAGTTACACCGCCTAGAGAGGAGGAGGATCCCTCTAAGAAAAGGAAGGTTACCCCACCAAAGCCTTCATCCGGGAAGAAAGCTAAGGAAACCAAAACCAAGTTTGAGACTGTTCTCACTCTGGATGACTTTGAATTCATAATCCCTACACTAAATGATACTTCGCTAGAGATAGCAGAAAAGAAGGAATCCAAGAAGGAGGAAGTGTTCAGTCGCATCAAAGACGAGATTCAAGGAGTACAACAAGAAATATAGTCTAGTCATGCATTTTCCACTATGCCCTTGCCATCAGGAACACCTGAATTAGGTGATGAGCCAGCCCAACTACATCGGATTACTGATACAGTCAAAGCTCGACTGTGACGAGCTCAAGAAGAGATGAGAAAATCCACCCAGGCTTTAGCATAAGTTTAGAAAGACCTCGAGGACCAAAGAAGTATTGTAGAAAAGGAAAAGATCGCTCTACAAGAAAAATGGGATGAAGAGAAAGCAGCGCTACAGAAAAACAAAGAACAATTGCTTGTAGAGCAACTCAAAGTATAGGAAAGGGTTCACAATGCACTTCACTCTGTGATAGTCATAGAATTGACAACTAAGGAACGAGTCCTATAGCAGGTGGCACAAATCAAAGAAGTAATCCAGCTGCGCATCGCAGATCTGGAACTTCTTACCATACCTGAGACTCCTCAAGAAATAAGAGACCTAAGAGAGGCAACTGCTCACAGCTCAGTTGGCAGAATGAAATCCCTTGCCTTGGAGTGAAAGCAGCTGAGCTCTAGGAGCGCTCAGACATATGAAAAACTTACAGAAAATCAAGAGTTACAGGCGCTGGAGTCGCAACTCCAAGAAGCAAAGAAACACACAGATACACTACAGGCACAACTGAAGGCCTTAACACCAGTTGAAAGAATGAAGAGGTTTCCATAGCAGCGCAAGACCCAACAAAATATCCACACGATCAATACCAAAGTGATGGAAGTCTCTCAACGACTTCAACCAGTGCAAGATAAGGCATGTCAACTGTTCACTGAAGTTGAAATCTAAGGAGCCGAGTTAGAACAGGTCATCATCACCGTAGAACAACACCTAGAAGGGCTAGTCAATGATGCACTCATCCAGGAGTTCACTGAGAAAGAGGCTGTAGCATTGCAGCAGGTCGAAGCAAGTCAAGCCAAGCTCGAGGCGTTTGAGGTAGAATTGCTCAAACCAGAGTGACTCAGGATGAGTCACGGGTGAGTGTTGGGGGCCTATTGGCCCTTGAACAAGTTTTAGGAACACTTGGTCATATTTGAACATTTTTGGGACTTCGACAGCTTGTCAAATATGGAGCGCCAGATGAAGCGGATATTGCAGAATCTTGGCCCACTTTTGGGTCCTTTTTTGGGTTTTGGGAATATGTAATGGGAAAGGGATGTCAACCTGTGGGTTTGCCCATGCTTAGGTCCATTTTTTATTTATAAATAAAAGGATAGGAAAATGTAAGAGTAGTAGAGAAAGGAATATTTTATCTATGTGATATAGGCTATGTGCCATGTGGGATCTATGTGATCAAGGTGTTGTGCATTCTATAGGCTTGCAGAGATTAGTGCAAGTCCCTGTGTGGAGATATAGAAGGATTTGTGTTGTAAGGAAAGGAAGAAGGATCTAGCGAGCTGCACATATATTTTGTCCTATGTGTAGTAGGTTTTGGTGGCTCCGTGCTTGTAACCAATTGAAGACACTAATAAAGAAGAAGAGTTGGTGGATGTAGCCCCAAAGTGGGGGTGAACCACCTAAATCTATGTGTTATGCTTTGTTCTTTGACTTGATGTGTGTATCCCTGCTTTTGCAAAGTGCTTTGATATATTTATATGGATATACTTATGATAGAAGATGCTTAGTGTTGATATACCGGATCTGATCTGTTTTACTGTTGCTAAGTACTAAGATACCTTAGATCTAAGTGAATGCTACAATGCTCTGTGCTATCTGCGAAGTATAATAAGGGTTGAACATTGATGAATGGTCAATGCTAAGTGCTCTGTAATCGATATAATCACAGACCTGTGTCCTAGCTAAGGTTGCAGACACCTGAGTCTTGCAACCACCCTTGCTTCTACCTCGGGTGAGACTTCATTTTCTTCACAGGTGTTGCTGAAAGTGTTGGTAGTTAGGGTTTTGTTGGTGCACTGTTGTAGCGTTGAAACCCGGGTCTGCCCCTGTGCCAAAAAATTCCAGCAAAGCTTCAACATGCTGAAACAGAAAATGGTTACTGCGCCTATTTTGGTTTTCCCATATTAGAGTAAGGAATTTCATGTGCATGTCGATGCATATTCTATTTCATTAGGAGCTGTGTTATGACAACCAGGAATAAGAGACATCGACCACCCATTATCCTTTGCTAGAAAAAATCTATCAACAACTGATATTAATTACACCACCACTGAGAGAGAAGGGTTAGCCATGGTGTATGCGTTGCAGAAGTTCTGCCACTACTTGTTGGGAGGATATTTAAAATGTTTACCGATCACTCTGCGTTGAACTACCTAGTCAACAAGCCAGTGTTGGGGGGAAGAATATGCAGATGGCTTCTGCTATTTCAGGAATATGATTTTGAGATTGTGGTTAAGCTAGGAAGAATGAACAAAGGTCTCGACCACTTGTCAAGGCTGGAACATGGAGAAGATCCTACTAGTCTGGAGGATACACTACTGTATGCACAATTGCTAGCCATTAGAAATATCGATGATCACTTTGCAAAAATAGTCCAGTTCATGTCAACATGAATGCACCTAGTGAGTATACAATCACCCAGAAGAAACAACTGGTAGTTCACACTGTAGAATTTTCACTTATAGCTGGACAACTATACAATATGGGACTTGATGAGATATTGAGGAGATGTATTATGGAGGTGAAGTGATCATTGATCCTCACAGAAGATCATGAAGGCATTGTAGGATAAAACTACGGAAGGAAAGAAAAAACACAGGAGGTTCTTAGAGCTGGCCTTTGGTGGCCTACCCTATACAAAGATGCTAAGGACTATTACTGAGCCTATGATGTATGCCAAAGATTTGGGAAACCTTCGAGAAGAGATGAAATGTCTTTAGCACAACAACTGACCCTACAAGCATTTGAGAAATAGTCCATTGAATTTGTAGGACCTATAAACCCACTAGAAAAGCACACTGGAGCAAGGTACATAATCATTGTGATAGAGTACTTGACCAGATGGTTCAAAGACAGAGAAGTTAAGGACTGTAGTGCCACTACAACTGCGTGCTTCATATTTGATGACATTATAACTAGGTTTGGATGCCCGAAGATCCTTATGAGCGATCAAGGCACACATTTCATCAACAAGACCATTGAAGCCTTGACTGAGGAATTTGAAGTCTATCATTAGAAGAGCACGCCTTACCATCCATAATAAAATGGAATAGTTGAAGCATTCAACAAGATCTTAGAGACAACGCTAACGAAGATTTGCAGTGTGAACAAAGATGACTGGGATTTAAGAGTACCAACAGTCCTATGGGCGTATAGAACCACTTTCAAGAAACTAACCATGCAGACCCCCTTTAAGTTGGTTTATGGTCTAGAAGTAGTTGTACCCATGGAATATTTGGTACCAAGCCTGAGAATTGCAGCCTTTACAAATATGGATGATACTGGCGTTGTTCAAGAGAGGCTTGCGTAGTTAGTCGAACTAGAAGAAGACAGATTCATTGCAGGATTCCATCAACAAGTTCAGAAGGAAAGAGAGAAGGCCTACCATGACAAACACATCAATAAGAAGGCATTTAAGAAAGGTGATCTAGTATTGGTGTATGACAGTAAGTTCATGAAGCATCCAGGAAAGTTCATAGAACATTGGCTTGGGCCATATGAGGTTGCCTATTTTACAGAAGGAGGAGTTGCGCAGTTGAAGACTTTGAATGGAGAATGGAAGGAAGATTTGGTGAATGGGAGCCGACTGAAGTTGTACTATGACAACCAGCTACCTCACAGCTCTCAGTAAAAGCATAAGGAAAAGGGTCTAGTTACTAGGTGCAGTTGAAATTGGGTGCCAGACACATAAAAGATAGTCTACGCAAGGAAGGAAAGGAGGCATAGAGAAGAAATCACAGGTTGCCCCATGTAGTCTGAATACAAAGAAAAGTAGAAGGATCAAATCTGAAGTGCCTAGGGATGAGTCACAGGTGAGTGTTGGGGGCTGTTGGCCCTTGGTTTTGGAAGCAAGCGAAGATTAGGGTAGAAAAGGAAAAATGTGAACTGCATGGAAGACACAGTAACTGTTACTGGGTTGAAGTGAGAAGAAGAGAAGAAAAGACAGAGCAAAGTCTGAGAAATAAAGTCGTTGGATGAGGATATCAAGGATGATATATCAACAAGGAAGAAGGATCTTGAACAACTCAACAAGCGAAGAAAGCCACCATTGGATTCTTTGGAGCACCGTGCGAGAAGGAAGGAAAGATATGATGGCGAAGCCATGAAAACGTGGGTCAATTTGACCTAGAGTTTTAGACACCTAGTGTTTTGGTAGATAGGTTTTTGACACTTAGTTCTTGGCCTAAGGCTCTCGGTGAACTATTGTAATGTATAAATAAGAACCTAGATGAAGGAAGAGGCTTCGTTCTGATTTTTTTGTTTGATTATGTTAAGAGATAAGATTAGGTGATGAGGAGAGATTGCTATAGGGAGAGACGTATTGTATTGTGAGAGTAGTCTGTATTGTAAGATCTTCAACTGGGTGCGAAGATCAAACCTACAGTTGGGTGTGCAGGGAAAGGGAGAAAGAGAGACACAGAGGAGAAGAAAAAAGATCTACTAGCTAAGAGTGTAGACAAGAACTGTATGCTTCATATTAATATATTATAAAGCACAGTTATGTGGACGTATCCCTAGAGAGAGGGTGAACCACATATATCTTGTGTTGTGTGTGTGATTGATTCTATGTTCTTTGTCATTTGATATACTTCTATTTGCATTACTGTGTTAGATCTGATAGATAGTAGTGTAGAGTAGAGATGAACTGATAAGTGGTATATAAATGTTGTATTGTTCTTGTATTGGATCCACTTGATATCCCCTTTGGTTGTAGACATATTTGTCCTGCAACCCCCTCATAAGTGCTTCGGGTGAGACTACATCTGCCTCATAGGTGTTGTCGGAAGGGTCGGTAGTTAGGGCTTGTTGGTGCGCTCTTGGAGCTGAACCCTGGGTCTTACCTCGTGCCAACACACAACCAAAATAGAGTGCTTCCAACTCCCAAAAACCTTGTTCCAATCATATGATATCACCATCGTATATATAATATGAATATAACATAACATACCATTTCCAAATTCAAAGTCGAATCGACCTCTAATATGAAATCCATAACAATAATATGCCCATTTAACAATTATCATCGAAATAATATGTCCCACATTCCTCACTAGTGGGGTAAAACATTCAACATAATCATTATTTTCCCATGCATGCTAATATACCATGAGTGAGATATGGCTTATATTTGAAACACTATATCAAAACCTAAGGGTAGAAAGAGTGGACTAATATGTTTAATAGAATAAACATTTCGTTTATTTTGAAATGAAATTGCTAGCACCCTTAACATCCATTAGTTGCACATGGAAATAGGTTAGGATTTCCACTCTTATCTCAAACTGTGAATCTTTTTCATAAGTTAATTATGAGTGCAAATAAGAAGAGCGCTTTCTATCATTGTTTTTATCAAGGGGTCCCACCTATCTAGTATTATTTAAAATATATATAAGTAATAATGCATTGCAACCCATTTGTAGGAAGGAAATTATGTTGCATTTTTTTAGGTGTCAACATGCTTGTCGCATATCAGATGACCTAGAGAATGAATATTAAATGATTCAAGAGTTTTCCACATGCCATATATCGGACAGTCCAGAGGGCGAGAGATTAGAAAAATCATGATGTTTCATATACCCACGGTGAAATGATTGAAAATGCATCTAATAATAGGTGCAAAATGAGTGCAGCATAACTTGAGGATGTAATTTGAAGGTTGTAGAGGTATGAAAATATATTCTTTAGACCCATGAACCCATAGTGGGATTTAGAGAAATTTTCTTAAGTATGGGTGGTAAATAGATCGATGACGAAGATTCAATCAAGGACCAAATTGGACAACTGCTAAGTGATGAGGTGGTGTTAAGTGTTTCGGTACCCTGATGGTCTCGACATCCAGGGGAATGAGATCGAAGATCAATTATACACATTTAATGTTGGTTTAATGTAATGGGAGTTGAGCCATGAGGACATGTTGCATATTTTTGTGGACAAAGAAAAAATCGATTGTCAAGATCAAATCAAGAAATGATCCAACAATGTCTAAGTGCTAAGGGAGTATAGTTGAATATTGAGTTCCCGATGGTCTCGATATGAGGGAGATCATATTGACAATCAAGATTTAATTCGAGGGAAGATCAGGAGGTTGTTGAGCCTCATGGTTCATGCTCTTTCCATAGAAGTAGATATCATGCGATTTAGAAATATTTTTCATAGCCTAGTTTTGAGGAGATCTAGAGTCGACTCCATGAACATAAATTTGTATGTGGAAAAACTTGTGTAGGTAGGAAGTGTAAAAATAATGATTTCATGGTTGTTTTATGAGGTTTGAGCATGTGGAGAAAAAGTGGAGGTAAGGATCATGGAAAAGAAGCTCTGAGGTTCATAGGTCTGAGGATGTTGAAG
>SNQJ01S0263279.1:0-12104 GCA_010110895.2 Picea sitchensis | reverse complement strand
ATTCCTAAAATGCCATGGGATGAAAGAGTGTGTCACCTTTGTGCACTAATAAGGTTGAATATGAAAAGCACTTTGTCTTAGATTGTCCATCCTATACCCATATTTGATCTCATTTTCAAAATATTGATCACACTACCAACCTTCCTAACCTCTTAACTCAACAAAAGTATGGTGATCTTGGAAAGCTTCTCTTAATGCTTTTCGAGCACAATTTGTTTTTTCTAAAGAATCAAAAGTAATCACTTACCCTCTTAAGGTCCAATAAACCAATTAGGTCTAAGTGGACGGTAATCATCATCATCATCATCATCATTACTGATAGGAATTTTGGAAAAATAAATATAACATTATTAAAACTCAAATGACCATGTTAAAAACGTTAACATTATTCAACATAAATAAATATAACATATTCCAACATTTATAACATTTAATAATTTATTGATTTACTAATTATTTATTATATAACCATTTCTTAATCCATTAAGTTTCTAGCCAAAATTTTGAGTAAAGAGGTGCCTAAACTCAAGCGGTCAAGTTAAGCAGGCTAATGTCGTTTCCATGACTTTAGCTTTCTACATGTGATAGATTGCCATTTTCATAGATGCTTGAAGATTTGATGAATGAAAAAAAAATGATGAGATGACATGCACTTTTAAGACTCTAGTGTTCTTTTTTTTCATTAGCCTATTATGATAAATCTAATTTAGGGATAATTTGAATAATATAAATAATAGTAATGCATAACATTATCAAAATGATCTTTTTAAATTAGATGCATTTTCATATATTTTAGGATACTATTTATCTGATGCATTTCAAGTCCTATTGTATTTTTGTTATTTCTCCATTGAATTGAGATAATTCATTAATTGTTTGACCAACAATCACATAGAAGCATTAGAGTCATATTAGTAAGAACTATCATGTCAATTGCATGGAATTCATGATGTTGCAACATATCTTTGCAAAATGTGAATGTTTGAATCTATAAATTTAAATAAAATTCAAAGAGGATTATGTGGAGATAAGTTTTGCATATGATGGTTAGTAAAGTGGTTAAATTGATCAATTGTAGTTTGTTTTCTAACAAGGAAAACAAGATATTTCCTATTCAACATAAATGCAAACACATATTCATATTGCATCTTGTTTCATGATGCAAATCCTATTACATTGTGAACCATTACTTTACAAAAATATATTGAAATGCAATTTTGAGGGATCTAATATTTACTTGTCACTAATGTGCAAATATATTGAATACCATTGAAAATGTATCATGAATGATATGCATTCTAATGGATTAAGTAGAGAAATAACTAGTACATTTATTTTGGGGGATAGTCTATTTAGTACAATTTTCTACTTGATAGCAAAATTCTTTGATATATAATCTTTAAGACTTTATATTGTCCAATATTTTTACAATGCAATTATGAGTGGTGATCAAATTGTATTGCATCACTTACAACACATGAAAAACAATGCCATATGAAAATGGGAAGATATAGGTTGTGTCATTATGTTCACTGTTTATCACAATCATATTCAAAGTAAATATCCAAGTATGGTCATCCCTTTCTAATAGAAATGTCAACTCTTATTATGTTGATTCAAATCGTGATAAAAACATTTGATGTGATATAATTTAAAATAGATACATTGCATGTTCACTATGAACCATTACTAAGAGAAAAGTTAGTTCACAAATGCAATGTGCATTGTAATCAACCTGAAATGAGTCTAAATGAAGAAGATAACATTGAGTATCATATAATTAAGGAAATTCTAAGTGAAAAAAGTAAGAGCAATTGCATATTGCTTCCTAGATATGTATTAGAAGAACATCAACATAAACGACATGTACATTGTAAACATACAATTTCATTGACAAATAGTGTTGAAAACTTTGATATCGCTTGTCATCAAGAAAAAACAATCCCTACTAAAAAAATTAATCTCACTTATTACAAATTGAAAAAAGTGGTACATGAAAAAATAAAATGCAATGACACATTTCCTAGTGAATATGGCATAAAGAGCCATGCACATGTACACTGTACATATTTTTTATATGCAACATCTCCTAATAAAAGGCCAAAAATGACATATTATGAAGTAAAATAGACACGGTGTAGTAACGAAATTGGAAAAAGGAAGCAAATACTGAGTGTGTCCATCTAAAAAAAAAGATGTAAAGCTAATTTAAATGAAAAAAAATTCAAGAAGCACCTAGGAACAAATGTGCAATTTGTGAAGAATTGCATTTTGTAAAGAATGTTAAGCGTTCCACCCAAGACTTGGAAAACAAATATTTGAGAATGGCAACAAATGATCAAACATTCTCTAGTAAAAAAATATCTACTACTTGCAGAAGAGCACTTCAAAATGGAAAAGTACCACAATTTTCAACACCTAACCAAATAGGACATAACACTTTGTTACTAGTTGTAAGTACACTTTCAAAACTTGAAGAGAGACGTGTATCACTAAGAATTTCATTATCAAAAATTATAAAGTGGGGTTATAAATTATGCTTGATGGACTCGAGAGGGTCAACTATCAATGTTCATGTCCATATGGATATTGTGTAAAAGGTATTTCCATAGTTCATGAAATAAACAGTGACAATTGCAGTTGCATTAAAAATGTGATTGCAATACAAGAATGCATACAAGACAGGAAACATACATGCAAATATTGTCATGTCAGCATTGGAATAACTATGTTCCAAAAATCTACATAAGGCTAAATTGTTTTGTATAAATAAGAACCGGAATAATATTTTTTAACAATAAAATGATAAATCCATGCAAAATGCAAATAATGATAGCAAAAGTGATACACATAATGAATCGAATAGTCAAATACCTACTGAGATGTTAATACATGGATTCATAGAATCACAACACATCCATGACTGGAAAAATGAGATCATTGAATTTGCACCAGTCGAGGGGCGACATCTGCTTGGAATTTTCACAGGAAAATATGCAAAAGAAATGAACTTTCCAATACTATTCTATGGAAATCCATGTGAAGATGACATTAAAAATATATTTAGTTACCAAAAAATAGTACAGTGGGAATTGCTACATGAAAGCGATGATTTCTCATATCGCATTACAAAATTAATTTTCAAAACAATCTCAATAGTAATTGACAAATCGCTCTCTTGCATATGGATATGAATAAGAAAAGAAAAGATAAGAGGAAGAAATATATGATAAATAGATGTTAAGTACAAACCAAACTTAGAGAAAATACTGAAATACAATATTGGATACATAGATATTAGGAATATTCACATTTCTCCTCATTACCTACAACAAATCAAGAAAAATATATTTGCAATGATATGACAATAGGGGCCTCCAACATTTTTCATCTCATTTACAACTCTATAGCATCGATGGAATCCATTAGTGAACACTTTGATTGACTTGCATAAGAATAGAGAAAATAGAAAGCACATTGAAACATTAGAAGACAACGATAGTTATTGCCTCATAAGAAAAGAGCTAGTCACATATAAGTGTTACTATATACATAGAATCAATGCTCTAAAGCAATTGATATGTCATGAAATTTTTTTCTTGGGAAACGTATCATACTATTACTTGTAAGAGAGTTAAAACAATAAGGGAAGAAAGAATGAACATGTTTTTTTATGGACATAATATTCTCCAATATGTGGAAGGGATGGTGACTCAAAAATTGAGAGGTTTTTGGAAAAATATATAACTTGTGACAAAGACCATTTGGATCCATATCTTTTGAAAGTGTATAAGAATTAGCATACATGAAGCTATAAAAGTGGAATAATTCACATTGTAGATACAACTTTCCTATGATGCTAATGAAAAGGACAAAAATCCTCAAACCAATTGGTTTACTCGACAACGTGGTCAATGAGAAGTCAAAATCCATATTCACAATTCTAGAGAAAAAAAATTATGGTGAATTAATGTGCTTCAAATAATTCTTGATGGAAATGAAGATAATAAAAGATGAGGACATGCAAGTAATACAATGTATAATAAAACAACCAACAATCTTCCTAAAATGAAAACCTTTACATATTTGGAACAACCTCTTTTCAAAGGACATGCCATATTTATGGGATGCACATACATATGCATAATATAGACTCAATGCATATGTTGCAACATTTATTATAGTTCATACATGACCAAAATTGAAAAATCTATGACAAATGCATTCAGAAGAATACACAAGGAACATGAAAAAAGAGAAATCAATATGCAAATGATACATGTACACTTGGAAATACATTACTTAATATTAAAAAAATGTTAGCTCAACAAGTGGTTCATATAATGCTTTATCTACCATTGAATTGTAGTTTCCATTTCTATTAAAGCAAGAACCGAACAACTCAGAAGATGTAATGTGACATTCTGTGATTGATTAATACATTGATTGGCAACATGCCATTAAGCAATTATGACTTGTATAATTTGTATCCAAGTATGTAAGAAAAATGGTAGACACATATCAAAAAGAAAAAAACTAGGGTATGTGCAAGATAATGATGGTCTCTCATGACACATTAGTGGCAATGCAAACATGGGAAAACAACAATCTGTTAACTTGGAGGGATTATTCAAGTTACTTTTACAATGAATTTGAATATGGTGTAACAATATTAAATGTATTAAATTGAATTATCTTTCCGAATATAAAACTTTTATTCATAGAAATTGTGAATAACTATGTGAAATTTGATTTTTTCTAACAATGGTATGTTATTTTTCCATCAAAATATAAGGTATATGTCTTTGTTCGTGAAGATGTTGAGTACCTTAATGATGAAATTTCATTTCCAAAACTTGTATAATTGTATATAACCCGTTGTTCTAGTGTGGAGTATTTTTTGGGAATTTATAATATTAATTTTATATATTTTTTAAATTATCAAAGTCAATATATCCTTGAAATTATAAGGCCTTTTGTTTGTGTAGGCTAAGAGGGTCTTAACATGATCGTACATATTGGTCTCCTCTAGTGCAAAATATAACTAATTTTAGAAATGGTTAAGCCGACAAAACATTATAGCATAAATAAGAAAGGTATGTATTTTAGGATTTTGATATATGTGAAGACAAAAATACATTAAAAATGGTAAGCAATATTAATTTAAAAAAAACTATGTATTTGGAATCCACATAGTTGACTCTATCTATGTCTCTAGTTTCGTCAACAACTGAATTTTGTAGCCTATAGAAAAATCACGTAAAAAAACAAAGATATCGAGAGGTATTTACAAAAATGGAGGTTTTTATCAATTTGCAGATCAAACCACTAGGTTTTTGATCCCGAATATAAATCTGAGGCAACCAAGTCAGCATACAAGAACATTGTCAATCCCACCTATCCTCTTTGTCTCCCTCTCACTCTCCCTCTTTCCTATACATGGTAAGACCTAGACATGGAAATACCTAGACATCACAAGCCATGCAAATACCTAGGTCGATACCTATACCTTGCTTTGATATGCCTCAGAATATCATACCCACTCTCTCTCTGTGTCCCCCCCTCTTACTCTCTCTCTCTCTCTCTCTCCACCTATTTTTCCCTCCCTCTCCTATTACCCCCCATTCTCTCTTCCACCTCTCTCACCCTTTCTCTCTCTCCTCATTGTTAGTCTCACTCTCACTCTCACTCTCTCTTCCCCTATTTCTCTCTCTATCCCACCTCTTTGTCTCCCTATGTATTCCCCCTGTTGTCGCAAGAGTTGACTCTAGGTTGTAATAGAGCCAAGCCTTAGCACATTTAAAATGAAATAAATTTTTTCACTCGGACTTGAGTTGGGTTGCATGCAAGTAAATTCCGAGATAACCTCGAACCACTTTTGATTGGAAACTGCCTCGTCCAACCCTAGAGGGATCTCTTGAAACTATGTCACAATAGGATATTCAATAAGATTAAAAGTGGGAAGATCTGTGGGTAACATAAAGTTTTGGGTTTTTAGGGTTGGTGGGTTGGACCAGGAGGTAGTCCATTGGGGATGGAGTCAAATGATCAAGAAAATAATAAGAGTGTTTCGGAAATGGAAATCAATGGACCAGAGGAGAGATAGAATATGATTACAAAGAGAAGGATTTATAAAAGTATGGCAGCAGAATAAAGAAAAAACATATCAATACACAAGGAGTACTTAGCGATGAGTGAATTCCAAGCATAAATCAGTGGAAAGAGATGGCTGGGACAAAGAATCTAGCAAAGAATGAATTCTAAACCTTGATCTTTGCAAGAAACAACCTATAATCAATATGCAACAGAGCATCTAACAGAGGATGAATTATATTACAAAACAGTTACAAATTGAGAAGAAAATATAGATGGAATGATATTGAAACTAAGAAAATGGACAAAATCTGCAAGCAACCTCACAAGAATCTTTGATATGGATAAAACATGCTTCTGCAATCTTTTATTAAACTGAAAATGAAAGCTACAGCCTAGGAGTACTACTCCTATGTTTTTTCCCTGTTGATTTTACAAATATGCCTCCTATATGTATTAAGGTCGAAATCCTCTCTAATCTAAAAGATAACAACAGTTACAACCAATTCTTGAAACTTTCTGCCATAGAAAATGGGCCAAACTGCTGAAACCTGTGGTTGTGGTTATGGCTCTGTATCTCTCGAATCATGACATATGTGTATAAATAGAAATATTATTTTGTGCATCTGTTTATTCTAAACAAAAACCTCTCTCAGTTTCCTAATATCCGTTTTCATTTGCCCCAAATAAGCATTTAACAAACATGTGTCAAAACAGGAAAATACGAAATCCGAAAATTAGGGTTCGGAGATAAATTTGATTCTCCCAATATGTGACACCTGTAGGAAAAATGAGAGAGGCTAATGATCTATGTTGTGTTAGGCACAAAATTCTCGAACCGTTTCTGAAAATAATACTCCAGTCGCTCAGAATCATCATTTGAAAATGATGACTCATCACAGTAAAAAATGTCACATTTCTGAAAACAAACCTCATATTTCGGGGGACTTTTGACTGACTTACCAAGATTCAAATGAAATTATGAGGACACCATTTGAAATATTAGGATTTTTAGATCTTGATCGACTATTCAAACGCGGAAAACGACCTCTCCAAGACTGAGAAAATTGCGTTTTTCTAAAGCAGTTTGACACATTTCAGGATTTCGGGTTTCGGGGTTTTGGGTATCATGTCTTCAAGAGTTATGAAATGAAAGGAATCCCTAATCACGATGGGATTAATTAAACAATAATTATTTGTCTTAATCTCTTAATTAATCAGGATTAACAATTAATCTTTAACCTTTCGTAGATTTAAGTGTCGGGACTTCGATAATGCTTGATGCGAGAAATTCTGAATCGTGAAATTGCGATGAGATTTATTAATGTTAATATTTCTTAATCTTTAATTAACCTGGATTATCCTTTAATAATTTAGTGAATTCGGGGATCGGGGTTGTAGTTATTAAAATATCTATGTCAGCCAAATCCCCGATGGCCAAAAACCCTAGACTCATGAGATTTGTTTTTCATGTGGCTTAATGCTTGGTGTATGTAGTCATTCCACTGCCAATGCTTCCATTCATTCTCCTTGTGACTCAACACTCAAACATATGGTACATTTCTTTGATTATCACGTGAACCCTGTCTTGGATTGTTCGTGAGTTGGCTCGTGACTGTTATATTGTTGTGTCATTTGGGGTTGATTTCGGCGTTATTTGACTAAAGATGTCAGGTAGAGAACATTTAGTGATGCGTGTGACAGAAAAATGGATGTTTTCTCACATCTACACTTTCGGTAGTTAAACACTATAATTTTTTTCTCTCCTAAGTTACTGAAAGTCAAAATTTCAAAATTTGTTACAACGGAGGCTCCATCTAGGGATGGTGCTTTCTTGCAAAGCACCAAGAATAGTAGAACACATGCCTTCATCCATTGGGTGACCTGAAATCATCCTTATCAAACTCTGAACTCTGTCACTTTACTTGCACCTTTCCGAAACAAAAACCGCTTACGCATTCATTGAGCTATGGAGTCGTAATGCTTTAAAACAAAACCATACTGGATTCCAAAATAAACTGAAAACATACTGGAAAACATTGTTGTACTCTAATGCTCAAAGTCAAGAATATTTATATACATCACCTACTCTAACTACTGAAAAAATTCCCACCGAATCAAATGATACAAAAATGCCAGTGAAGCCAATCCAAAAACTATGTACTTATTTGAAATCTGCTCACACTTTCTTTGAGCAGGCTGAAAAAGGAAACTGACAAATTCCATCTGAAATGCTATTGATCATGAATTTTCAAACTTTTCCTCGATTCCTGTGACAAAATATCCATGACATAGCATACTCCTCCATTAAATGAATCTAAAAGGTCAACAAAAGGATCATGAAAAAATGCATGGTCTTGAGGTTTTAAATAACAAGATTCATCAAACACTACTGTATGCTCCACTTTATTTTTCTCAGGATCATCCTCAAAGAGAATATCCAAACATCCTTCATCTGATATGGCATCTGTCTAAAGACCGTCATTCCTCCATAAAAACCCTGCAGCAGATTGTTCTAGAGAAACAATATTATAATCATCAGTGTACTCATCATATTTAGGTTCAACGAATAACTCAAGAGTGTCATCAGTCAGAAAAATGCTAGGAATATCGACTGTGGATTGCTCAAGCATGGGAAATTATGTTCCTTTCTCTGGCATGATGTCTATCTCAGATTTATACTTTCCAAATCACAGTCTAAGGCATCCTTGAACAACAAACTTCCTTCAAGACTATTGAATGTGACGATCCTATCCTCTTCATGAAACAAAACTGGCTTACAAGCTAATTTCCTAGCTGGAGATCATCATCATAAATAGGTCCATTAACTTCCTATAGAGTTTCATCAAACACATGACTGTCATTTTTTAAAAACAAATTTATATTTTCAGAAATGGAAGAATTTTGACTCTCATATCCGGGACTTTGTATACATTGCAAATCTGTGTAAGCAAGGTCTGTAACATGACTATGCAGGAGTAGATCTATTTCTTCTTTAGTCAAAGGAGAAGGTGGTCTCTGCATTTTCTGGATAATTTTTTTTTTATTTCCTTTCTCTTCTGCAGATTGGTCGTGACGCTGAATGTCTTCTTCTTGAATATGTCCACAAGAGCTATCATATCCAACTTCTTTATGAGCCAAATCTTCCTTATACTGATCATCTTCATCAACTTGAGAAATTTATGATATTTCTTCCTCCTCTTCAAGAGGATTTGTTTGATCTTTTTGACTTATAAATTCTATATTACAACAATCTTCAAAAAGTATTTCAGTGGAGTGGATTATTTTACAATGTTGATGAAAAAGTATGTGAAAATCTTTCAACGAAGGAATATTGGAATGGGTTAAAGCTTTATACTAGAGTCTAGCATCTCTTTCCAATGAAAACATAAACAACTTCATGAGGACATCTTCATGATGTATATTTAACTCATCCATGAGCTTTTGGAATTGAAACAAGTGATGAGCGGGATTGTCGTCCGCATATTCTCCAAAGTTAGGAAGGACATATTCCCAAAATTTGATGTCTAGAACAGTGTTGGGAAAACCATAAACATTTGTAAAGTCCAGAGGAGAAAACCTTGCAGAAATTCGAGCAGTGAACAAATTCGACATTTTGAGACCAATGGAGTCGCTAGTGAATCATGTAGAGTCTTCGAACCAAGGAGTCGCTAGGTGAATATCACATCCAATTGAATGCCTATCCCTTGTTCACCATCAAGAGATAGATATGAACTTATGTTGTATCCCAGGGAAGATCACTTCATCCTCCATCCCCGATAACGACGCCAAAAAATGTTGTCGCAAGAGTTGACTCTAGGCTGCAATAGAGCCAAGCCTTAGCACATTTAAAATGAAATAAATTTTGTCACTCGGACTTGACTTGGGTTGCATGCAAGTAAATTCCGAGATAACCTTGAACCACTTTTGATTGGAAACTACCCCTTCCAATCCGAGAGGGATCTCTTGAAAATATGTCACAATAGGATATTCAATAAGATTAATAGTGGGAAGATCTGTGGGTAACATAAAGTTTTGGGTTTTAGGGTTGGCGGGTTGGACCAAGAGGTAGTCCATTGGGCATGGAGTCAAATGATCAAGCAAATAATAAGAGTGTTTCGGAAATGGAAATCCATGGACCAGAGGTGAGATAGAAGATGATTACAAAGAGAAGGATTTATAAAAGTATGGCAATAGAATAAAGAGAAAACATATCAATACACAAGGAGCACTTAACGATGAGTGAATTCCAAGCATAAATCAGTGAAAAGAGATGGTTGGGACAGAGCATCTAGCAAAGAATGAATTCTAAACCTTGATGTCTGCAAGAAACAACTTATAATCAGTCTGCAATAGAGAATATAATAGAGGATGAATTCTATTAAAAAATAGTTACAAATTGAGAAGAAAATATAGATGGAGTGATATTGAAACTAAGAAAATGGACAAAATCTGCAAGCAACCTCACAGGAATCTCTAATATGGATAAAACATGCTTTCCACAATCTTTTATTAAACTGAAAATGAAAGATACAGCCCAGGAGTACTACTCCTGTGTCATTTCCCCGTTGATTTTAAAAATATGCCTCCTATATGTATTGAGGTCGAAATCCTCTCTAATCTAAAAGATAACAACAATTACAACCAATTCTTGAAACTTTCTGCCATAGAAAATGGGCCAAACTGCTGAAAACTGGGGCTACGGTTATGGATCGGTATCTCTCGAATCATGACATCTATGTATAAAATGAAAGATTCTTTTGTTAATCTTTTTATTTTGAACAAAAACCTCTCTCAGTTTCCTGATATCCGTTTTCATTTGCCCCAAATATGCATTTAACAAACATGTGTCAAAACAGGAAAATATGAAATCCGAAAATTAGGGTTTGGAGATGGATTTGATTCTCCCAATATGTCATACATGTAGGAAAGCTGAGAGAGGCTAATGATCTCTTATGTTCCAGGCACAAAATTCTCCAACCGTTTCTAAAAATGATACTCCAGTCGCTTAGAATCATCATTTGAAAATGATGACTCAGTAGAGTAAAAAATGCGACATTTATGAAAATGAACCTCATATTTCAGGGGAATTTTGACTGCCTTCCCAAGATCCAAATGAAATTCTGAAGACACCACTGGAAATATTAGGAGTTTTATATGTCGATTGACTATTCGAACGTGGAAAACGACTTCTCCACGACTGAGAAAATTGTGTTTTTCTAAAGCAATTTGGCATATTTTGGGATTTCGGGTTTCAGGGTTTTGGGTATCATGTCTTCAAGAGTTATGACATGCAAGGAATCCTGAATCACGATGGGATTAATTAGACAATAATTATTTGTCTTAATCTCTTAATTAATCATGATTAGTAATTAATCTTTAACCTTTCATAGATTTAAGTGTTGGGACTTTGATAATGCTTGACGCGAGAAATCCCGAATCGTGAAATCGCGATGAGATTTATTCATGTTAATATTTATTAATCTTTAATTAACCCAGCTTATCCTTTAATACTTTAGTGAATTCAGGGATCGGGGATGTAGTTATTAAAATATCTATGTCGGCCAAATACCCGATGGTTAAAAACCCCGAACTCCTGAGATTTGTTTTTCATGTGGTTTAATGCTCAGTGTATGCAGTCATTCCACTGCTAATGCTTCCATTCATTCTCCTTATGACTCAACACTCGAACATATGGTACATTTCTTTGATTCTCACGTGAACCTTGTCTTGGATTGTTCATGAGTTGACTCATGACTGTTATATTGTTTTGGCTGGGGCTGATTTCGGCGTTATTTGACTGAAGATGTCAGGTAGAGAACATGCAGTGATGCACGTGATATAAAAATTGTTGTTTTCTCACATCTACACTTTCGGTAGTTAAACACTATAATTTTTTTCTCTCCTAAGTTACCGAAAGTCAAAATTTCAAAATTTGTTACAACACCCCCACTCCTCTCACTCTCTCTCTACCCCCCTTCTATGTCTCCCTCTCTCCCTCCCTTCTTCTC
>SNQJ01S0263276.1:0-12104 GCA_010110895.2 Picea sitchensis | reverse complement strand
GAAACCATATTTCTTTCTCCCATGGATGAGTGGCTGCCATGTATTCAACTTCTGTAGTTGAGAGTGCCACTACAACCTGTATTTTTCTCATCCAATTGATTGCTCCTCCAAATAGGTTAAACACATACCCACTTGTAGATATTCAACTATCCATATCTCTAGCCCATTTTGCATCAATAAACCCATGTATGTCCAACACTATGTTCAATTCTAGTCTTCCTTGGTAACAAAATCCATAGCTAGAAGTGCCACGCAAATACCTGAAAACCCTCTTTATTGTTGTCCAATGCTCATTCCCTAGTTTTGACATATACCTGCTCAAAACTCCCACTGCATGTGAAATGTCTAGTCTAGTATAGACCATTTCATACATAAAAATTATGATTGCAATAGCATGTGGAACAAAGAACATGTCCTCTTCTTCTTCATGTGTCTTGGGGCACTGATCTGTAAATAACTTTACACCTACAAGAATAGGAACCTTGACTGGTTTACTTTCCTGCATATTAAACCTATGCAATATCGTCTCAACATATTTTCTTTGGTTCAACTAGAGTTTCTTGTTTGCACAATCTCTTTTAATCTCCATTCCCATAATGAAGTTAGCATCATCGAGATCCTTCATGTCAAATTTGGAGTATAGCTATGATTTCACCTCCTTGATAACATCCATGTTATTTCCTACTAGAAACATGTCAACGACATACAACACTACATAAATGAAGTGATTACCAACCTGCTTGGAATAGAGACAGTGATCAACCCTACTTCTCACAAATCCTGGTCCAAGGATGTATCTATCAAAATTTTGGCGCCCCATCCTAGGTGATTTCTTTAAACCATATAGTGACTTCTTTCTCTTAGAGACTATCTCTTGCTTTCCCTTCACTACAAATCCTTCTGGTTGTTTCATGTATATTTCTTCTTCCAGATCCCCATGTAGGAATTTTATCTTCACATCCATTTGTTCTACTTCAAAATCAAAAGCAACAACAACAAACAAAAGAAATCTAATAGAAGTTAACTTAGCAATAGAAGAAAAAAATTCACCAAAGTCAATTCCCTCTACCTAGGAATAACCTTTTGCTACTAACCGATCTTTGTATTTCTCCACTTTTCCTTCTGAATTCAACTTCTTCTTAAGCACCCATTTGTTGTCAATGGCCCTTCTTCTAATTGGAAACTCAACTAGATCACATGCCTCATTCTTATCCAAGGCATACATATCTTCAACAATTTCCTTCTTCCAGAGTTTACTATCCTCTGAATTTATTGCTTCCTTGACAGTTCTGGGATCATCATCAGTAATAGATAAAGAAAAATTATCACAAAAATCAGGTAGACTATACCTTTCTAGTTTTCTTATTTCCCTCATTGATATCCTCAACGATGGAGTATGAGTTTCTTCTTCTTCTGATTCATATTCTTCCATCGATTCAAATTTTTCATCATCCAGATCAAACTCAATTTTCATAGGTTATTCTTTCCTTGGAAGGAATTCATGTTTGGGAAAATCTTTAACCTCTCTAAAAACAACATCTTGATTGTAAATAGTCTTCTTAGCTTCTGGGTTCCAAATATTATAACCTTTCATACCATCTTTATAACCAATAAAGATACACTTTTTGGCTTTATTATCCAACTTACTCCTATTTTCCTTTGAAACATGTACATAAGCATCACAACCAAACACTCTGAGATTTTCAAGAGAGGGTTTCTTACCAGTCCATACTTCATGCAGATGTTTTTCCACCAACACTAATGAGGGTGATCTATTTACCAAGTAACATGCAATACCCACTGCCTCTGCCCAGAATTCTTGTCTTAACCTGACACCTCTGAGCATGCTCCTTGATTTTTCCATCAACATCATGTTCATCCTTTCTACAACCCCATTCTGTTGAGGTGTGTATAGAGTAGTCTTATGCCTTGCAGAACTCTTCGAATTCATTCCCATAGAATTATCCACCATTATCTATCCTTAACACCGTTATTTTCTTCTCTGTCTGATTTCTACTAGAGCCTTAAGCTCTTTAAATTTATCAAATACCTCATATTTCTTCCTAATAAAATAAATCCATGTGTTCCTTGAGAAATCATCTATGAATGAAACATAATACACATATTTGCATAGTGATGGAACAGGCACAGGTCTTAACACATAATTGTGTATTAACTCTAAGATCCCCTTTTCTCTTGTAGCACCAGATGGGAATCTTACTCGATTATGTTTACCATATATGCAATGTTCACAGAAATCAAAATACAGGGTGTAATTAGACATACATTTAACCATACCTTTATCGTGTAGTGTTCGAAGGACCTTTTCTCCAATATGTCTCAGTCTTTGATTCCATGGCATGGTATTCTCTCCAGGGACAGTATGGATCTTGTCTTCTTTATTTCTCTACTCAAGGAAAACATAACTATTACACCCACTAGTATAAGTGTTTCCAAAAAACTTGTACAATGTTCCACATCGAAATCTCCTCATCAACACCATTTCTCCTTTGACCATCTTGTAAGTTCCCTTTCCCAATAAAGTATCCATGCCTACATCATCCAACCTAATTATATATATTAGGATCCTAGCTAGATCTTGAATGTGCATAACTCCAAGGAGAGTTATAACCCTTCCATCTTTCAGCAAAATCTTAACCCTTCCACGTCCCATGATTTTGGTTGTCGAATCATCTCCTAAGAAGACATTACCACCATCATATTTTTCATATTCACTGAACCACTCCCTGTGAGGAGTCATATGAAATAATGCACCTGAGTCGATCAGCCATACATCACAATCTGCATGTGTACCTATAGATGCTAGATAAACATCACCTCCTTCTTCTATGGAAGTTTTCGCCTCTATGGAAGAGGCATCATCAGATCCTTTTTCTTTATCAACTTTCTTAGATCTACAATATTTCTTATAATTCCTAGCCTTACCACATTTCCTCAAACATTTTCATGGGTATTTAGACCTACCTTTATATTTCTATCTCCCCCCTAAAGACTTATTTGTATCCCTATATTTCGGATGACCTCTTACAAACAAAACATTTGTGTTATGATTATCCATGCTTTTATGCCTCATCTCTTCTTATAACAAGGATGAAACAACATCCTCGTACTTCAATGCATATTGAGTGGTACTACCAATTGCTACAACCATATTATTCGATGAGTCTGGAAAAGAACATAACAAAGTAATACACTTATCTTCTTCTGTGAGTGTAATATTAATAGATCCAAGTTGACTTACCAGAGTATTAAATGCATATAGATGCTCTTTCATAGAATCTCCATCTTCCATCCTAAGATGATTCACCTTCTTTCGAAGAAACAACTTGTTTACCAAGGACTTTGATTGATACAAATTCCCCAACTCTTCCCATAGTTCCTTGGCTATAGATTCTCCTCACACATTTAGTAACACTGATTCTGGGAGGAAGAGTTGAATCATAATCCTTTCTCTTCTATCCAACTTCTCCCAATATTATTTCAACATACTAGTAGTTTGTGTACCAATAGATTGTGTACCAAAATTTTGTGTGCTACTAGGTTGTGCACCAGTTGGTTTTGTTCTAGGATCAATGATAGTTCATTGTTCTTTGTCTACAAGAACTTCCTCCATATTGAGATTCCATATCTCAAATTGTTTACCGTTGAACTTCTCAATCATGATTCTATAATTTCTCTCCATTTTCTTTCAACACATGAATCACCACTGCAAAGCTCCCACTGAACCCAGGTTTATCACAGACCCAAGATAAACTTGATCTATCAAGACTAAGCCAAACCCTCAACAACAAAGGAGTTCCCTTGAAGCCAAAAATGTGTTTTGATACCACTTGTAAGTTTTAAACATGTGAAGTAAAGCAATGCATACATATTATTAAGAAAAACAGAAATTAAGCAATCGATCATACACATAGTACAATGAGATTTACACTTGAAATGCTTAACCAGGAGAAAACCATCCTTCCTTGGTGTCGTGCCTCTCAAATCTTCATTTTGTTAATTACACCATTCACAATACAATATATACAAAATTTTAGGTATTCTGCAACTACCAAAACCCTAATCCCTTAATTCAGGATTAATTTAGAAAAATGATAAAATAGCAAAAACCGCCTAAAACAAATTTGGGGTTGCCCCGAACACTCCGCGTAACTAGGAGGGGCCAATCCTATTCCTCCTGGGACCCCCTAGGAAAGCATCTGATGCACATGACAAAAATTTCACTACTAGGGAAGGATCGTCATACGTAATCATCAAATCTGACACACCCCCCCCACACACATGCAAAGAATATAACACCTACCCAATACATTTGACTATGTCTCAGCATTTCCCATGTTGACATGTAGAACTCTGACCTCCTCATGTTTTTAATATCCCTAGGCATATTCTATAAATCCAATCTTCATATAAGAACCAACTTTTTTCTCTTGTACTTCTAATTCTGCAAGAAATGTGCATGTAATAATTATTGTTAGAACATGCATACTATAAAACATTTCATTAATTAGAATACAAGTTATTCTTCATCTCAAATTATGGAGGAAACAATGCACTAAGTCAAAATTTGAATCCTTATACACTTTCCTTGTTTAAACAACTCTCTGATGATTGTACCCGTGCCTCATTTTGAGTTCTGAGAGAAAAGTTACAACATTCATATGCTGCAAATTCCACTCAACTACTGCTACAAAATTTACTCTATTACTTTCTGAGAAATTTTAGCACCCAATTAAAAATTATGAGTGGATATATGTATTCTCCTCCTCAATACCTTTCCAGTGACTATTCATTTTGTCAAATTTGAGCTCCAAGCTCAAAGTTATGGCCAGAAGAAGTTTAAATTGTTTTTCTCATTTTATCCATGTATGCTACATGTATCTTATTTTTCTTCCTACACATTTTAACATACCCAAATTCCAAATATGGCTCCAAGGTTGTCTTCTATGGTTCATAATATTTCCATATATATCTCCTTATCCCCAAACAGACTTCTGAGCAAGGAGTTATGCCCTCTGGAAGTAAACTAGTGTCGAAATTTATACCCTTATTGTTTCAATTGTAACTTTCTCATAAGAGCTATGTTTTGTGCCTGGAGTAACTCGTTGAATAAATCTCTTTGACTTGTTTTATTTAAGCTATAGATACATATTGTACCAAAGGTAAAGTCTATTCTCATCGATTTTTATTTCCTAGAAACATTATTCAAGGCATCAAAATCACCATGCAAGTTTAAAACCTTCAAAAATCCCGAAAAAAAATCATAGAAATTTGACTTTTTTACTGTTATAATAGTCTTTAAATATGATGTGTCGATCTCAAATAGGGTGAAATCTGATTCGTTGATCTGCTAATCCTTTCCAAACCCCGCGGATCAATTTCCACTATCGATTGGAAACTTAAAACAATTTGGACCATTGATTTCCAACACTACATCGACGATTGGAGATTTATTTTTGTAAACCAACTTGCTCATCGATCTCCCTGATGCTCGATCATTAGCCATCGGTCATTTCTCTTGGAAAACCAAGATTTCCCACAAATCTCATCGAACCCTAACCATCGATGATCGACCATCTCTTCACTGATGTGGAAATTATGTTGATGTAGCATGACACATAGATGATGACATGGCATGATACATCATCCTTAGGAATCAACTTATCTGATGTGGCATGACACGTGGATGTTGAATTGGCATGACATGTCACCCTCCCCTTTCCTTATCGACAATTGTCAACTTCTCTTGGAAGAATTAAACATCGCACTAATCATGCCGACCCTTGATCATTGACCATCGGTGATCGGAATTCTCCTTTGGACGCATGAAACTTTCACCTAATTTTATCGATCCCCGACCATCGACCATTGGCAATCGAAGATTTTCTTTGGTCGAACCAAACTCTTCACCAAATTCATCGATCTGACCATCGACCATTGGTAAATTCTTTTGATGAAATCCAACTCTTAGAAATTTTGATCAAATCCTAGATGGATTTGGACCGTTGATCTATCATTCAAAATGATCTTGGTCTTTGATCCATCAAACGTTTTCCAACTCTTTCGACAAGTCTTGACCGTCGATTTTCTCTATTTTCCAAGCTCCGAAAGAAAATCTTGATCATCGATCAGCTCCAACTTACTAACGGCTGAAAATGAATCCAGACCGTCAATTATCTTACTTTGAAAACACTCAAAACAAATCATGGTTGTTGATCTGCTTCCTTTGCAAAACTCTGAAAACCTTGTTATTTTTTTAAATTATTCACGATGAATCTTGTTCATTGATCTCGAGATCAAACGCAATCTCAGTCGTTGATTGATCAAACTCTCTCAAATTCTACAACGACCATTAAAATGTGAAATTTGACCCTCCAAGTCGAATTTTAACTCTACAACTCTACATTTTTACTCCATTAAACCTCTCTTCGAAGGTTACGAGGCAAATCCAACCTGAATTTGCTCACAAATTTGGGGATTTCGCTTTGAGTTTTCATCATTTTTCCCCAAATTCACACAGACCGAAATATGTAACAATGGATTTTCCCAATTCACATGTGTCATGGCCCATACAATTCCATTGTTTGAAATAGAGGCTTTGATACCATAATGTAAAGTTCCCCATCCCAAATGAGGACCATTACGTGCGGAAAACACATAAATTAAAAAAATAAAATGATAACTAATTTCTTGTAGCTTACCAACGACAAATTACAACCATATTTCACTATTGTTTGTTACCATTAATTAAATGTATCTACAACATTCTAAAATAAACATGATATGCAGCTAATAAACTCAAATACAACAATATATAAATCCTTTTTAAACACATAGTGGATGCATAACAATTTAACTCGAAAATGTGACACATACAACAAATAAAACACTTATATTTTAATTCAATTATGCAACCAGATGCTTGGGACAGATGTTTCACCCAACCATAGACTTGTTGTTCCAAATCTCAATAGAAATTCACCCACGAACTGGGGCTAGAAATCTGTTAGAAAAACATGATCGTGGAGCAATAAAATAAAACAAATGCAGAAATAAAACACAGAAGATACACAATACAATAGAGACACAATTATAAGTGGTTCACCTAGTGTGGGATACATCCACCAGATAAATTGGCGCAATACAATTCCCTCATAAAAGAGGGTTTCCTTCTAGGGAAAAAAAACCTAAGATAACTTCTAATGTCATATATGCAACCTTATAATGAACAGTACAGATTGACAACGAAATTATAATATTTGAATTGCAAAAAAACAAAAATTACAATCATGTATTCTCTTTCACCTGCATATGAATTAGGAAGATAATCGGGCTCCACAACCAACACAATACTCAAAAGAGGGTGGTCTATCATTGTCCACTCACACCACAGAAATCCCACAACCCATTGGTATTCTCCTACAGCTATTATGATTTTCCACTAGCTCTCTTTCTCTCGACCTGCCCAACCCAAGGAATGTACCCTTTCACTAATATTAGTCCCTTGGGCGTCCCATTCATTTAACAGGGTCTCTCTAGCACAAGTAACCAGGAATATCTCTACTAGGAACTCAAGGGAACTCACTACCAATAAAAAATTGAACAAACAACAACAAACACATGTTGTTGTAGTGAAACTCACACAGGAGTTCACTCTTCAGGACTGACAACTTGGCTCTTTAGTCTTTATCTCCAAAACACTCCAAACATTCTCCAGCATGCTCCATAATTCACCCTCCATGGTTGCTCCATCTCCCAATCTCTTCTTTTTTTTCTCTAATTGTTGTTCATGTAAAAACTTAGTTGTCTAAAATTGTTGTAATAGGACTGACAACTTAGCTCTTTAGTCTTTAGCTCCAAAACAATCCAAAAATTCTCCAGCATGCTCCATAATTCACCCTCCATGGTTCCTCCATCTCTAAATCTCTTCTTTTTGTTCTCTAATTGTTGTTCATGTAAAAACTTAGTTGTCTAAAACTGTTGTAACTGCCCATACAAATTTCCTCTGTGTTGTCTCGTTTGCTTGATTCACACACTTCCCCAAGTTGATTGTACTCAACCCCCATGTTCCCAATAACTATGGGATGTGACTTATCACACCCACCCTCTTACATGTATTCATGAATGGCTTTGGGGACACTAAATCAAAAATTAGAAGGTTCATATGCCAATAGTAATTTTAGGAAGTGATTGAATCAATAGATATGGGTAATTCCCCCTTGGACCCCTCTCTTAGACATTCTACTAGACCCTACCCTCTCTTGTGGATTGATTCAACCCCCATATCTGTCCATATCCCCCAACAACCAACATCACATTTTATTTATTAAAAAATAGAAATACAGTTTGCATATACATCACTTAGTCGTAGCCAGACATTATATTTACATTAAACATTAATTAAATTGAGGATTATAGTGGGGATGTTACAACAAGGGTGTCCAATCCTACATGAGACTTATTCTCTTATAAATTTGTCCTAAGAGTATTCAATTTCTATATTAATCTTTTATTTTCCTTCCTCAATTTATAATTTTGTTTTTGAATAATGTAGTAGGAAGGTTTTATGTGTAGCTTACCTGATAAAAAGTTGGGCATCATTTTTCTTGCTTGCATGGCTAGTTCTATAGCAGGTTCTTCCTAAACTCTTGTAGCTAAATATTATTCATTTGGAAAATTGTACAGAGGACTATCAACAAGATCTCCACCTAATTCTAAAAAACATTCTTCGAAGTCTTGATGGGAGACTGCTTCTGTAGCAGTCTCTATCTCACGAGAAGTTTCTTCAACAATTTTCCCCACTTATGGTTCTTGTGTGACATCAATAATATCTTCTGCTGTTGGTTTTTGTGTGACAGAACCCATTTCTTCTCCCTTGGTGGGTGTACTAGTGGCTTTGAAACCAAGAACCCTTGTGTTTGGTTCTTGTGTAGCAGTTGTTGGGCTTACTAGTACTAGTTCTTATGTATCAGCACCAATATTATCCTAAGAGATTGTTGTTTCTATTACAATAGTGTATCTTGTCCTCTTTTTCTTTGGAATTTCTGAAAAAGATACTAAAATCTTGGTTGTTATATGTATTTCTATTTTCCTTGTGGATGAACTTGTACATGTGCCAGAAATACCTTCTTCAATAATGGGGCATGGTCGAATTTTCTCTCTTGGAGTATATTCACTAGTGATTTCAATAACACTGTCAATTTGAATAAAGGATGAGGGATTTTCTTCCTTCTTGGGTTTGTCAAAGTCATCCTAATGTTGCTCAATTGCTTCATCTTCTTGTTGTTCAATTGATTCCTATTCTTGTTGTTCAATTGCTTCAACCCTATCTATTCTTTGAATTTGCATAACTCTCTGTAAGAAGGTTTCCCATGTCTGATTGGTCCTAGACAAGGGCATCCAAAACCAACAGTTTTATCAACCCATGGTGTGTGACACTTGAAATGGGATTTATAGTGCCTCTAGCATTTTGTGTTTCCCATTGTAAGCTCTTCAACAAAAAATAAGGGATATTGATTAATTGTTGATGGCATAGGTGTGAGAGAAATTTGAAATTATATCCAAACAAGAGCCTATATTTCCCTTCATAGGTCAAGTATTTTTGGACACAATATGCCATAGTTGGCCATGGGTGGTTTAAGGAGAGACATTTCACACTCTTTTTTTCCATCTTCAATAGTTTCATCACCTACCAGAAATTTAATATGAACCTAATGGAGCAAAACTTTTCCTTGGAACCACCTACCCCTATTCGTCGTAATCCAGTCACCCTGGCAATGAAATATTCAATAAATTTTATACAAACCCTACACACAATAGCATTGGATAGGAGAAAACTCTGTGAAAAATAGAAAGTGATAGACGAATCAAACCCTTGATGATCCAGATGGATCTTGGTGGCCATCCAACTTTTCCACGGAATGACCATTTTGAGCTTGTGGTTTTGATAAACCATGATATTCACCCTTTTGATGGGGAATGCAATGTAATGTCATCTTCATTTTTTAATTACAGACATCATGTAATTATTTCCTAGTGGTTTTATGTACATGCCTATAGCATAGCGTTAATGCATCAGATCCCATTAGAACTCTGAAGTTAAGCGCACTCAGGCTAGAGTAGTACTGGGATGGGAGACCGCTTGGGAAGTCCTAGTGTTTTACATGCCAATGGAATTTTGTAAACTTAGTACAATTTATCCCACATGCATCATGGGAATTTTTCTCCTCTCTCTCTCTCATATATAATTGAGGTGAAGGTGGCCCTTTAAGCATGCAATGGAGTGTGATGTAAAGCTTGTTGTGAATAAAGCGTAGCCAACATCTCTTTCTTTTCAGAGATATGCTACCCCATTCTGCCCATTTTTTTTCTACGGTGTTTTTCAGTCTCTTGTTCATCAATAGAAGTTGGGTTTCACTATATTTTTGTGTTCTCCGCATTATCTCTGTGTATTTCCTTGGTATACATTGGTTATATTTGTATCTTCATGTCGTTCTCAAAATAATTAGGATTAGTGGTATCAGATAAGGTTGCTCCTTGTCATTTCTTATAGCAGGTCCCCTACGAGGTCAGAGTATAGAGAGTTGGGTCTCGAGTTAATTTCACTATGAGGAAAACTACTCTCATTAGCCCAAGCGACCTCCCTATTGAGGGGTCCTAAATCCCTTTAACTCAACAGTAGGAACCAAACCCTCCACCGAGGCCCAATCAGACTCTACAGTGTTTAATGGTGGAATGGTTCTCCATATCTTGCGATCCGACCAATTAATCGATGGTCTTTACGTAGTGATTAACAAGATGTCTTCTTGTGAAAGCTCCTCCTTCAGTTTGAACGTTCTCTTTTTTGTATTTTCTCTTATAGGTGGGACCGATACAAGGTAAATGTTGGTATAAACCAACTGGGTAACAAAGGGGAAATTCTTAACTATTGAAGAAGGTTGAGCTTGGGATAATCCTCGTGCTCAAGCATACAGACAATTATTCTTACACATATGACAAGTCTAGTACTAATACATTAACTTGTTGGTGTTCCAATCATTGACTGAGATACAATTATCAGAAGAAAACATACATGTAATAAACGATGGCAAGAAAAATAGTTTCCTTAGCTCTAATCCTTGATCACACATTAACACAATGATTTAATTTTCATCATTAGAGACAAGAACTATAAAAATATTAATCAGATAACTTATCAACAGATTCAGAGGCTCTTACTAGTTACAGCATCCATTCATGAGATAAAATTAGAAATAATTCTTCCTCGGATCCAATCACACACGCTTTTGATGAAAAATGAACATAAACTTGTCTCTAGTCCTAAACAAGACTTCTCAATTAAGGTAGTTATGAAATAGTTCTTTACAAATCTAAAAATTAGGGTCTTTGCAAAAACCATTGACCTCTTCTAACAAGTCGATCCTCTTATTTATAACATATTATTAACTAAAAATAACTATCAGAAGCGCAAGCTAAGTAAAACAAAATATCACCACATGGCGTTTTCATCTCTCAGTCTTATAAGAGTCATCAAATGGTTTCACTTGAGTGGATGACTCTTCTCATACTCTGACCATTTGACGAAGAGTTCCTCGCATGTGTTGGCGTACAAGAATATGTGTTGGTCCATCAAGGTTGAAAGGATCTCCTTTATCTCCACTGCCTGTGTCTTATACTTGATTACTTTAGCACTTAATTGATGAAAAATTGTCTGAGCCTTGATTGGGTGATCCATGAACTGTTGTACTTTACCTGGTGCCAAGTTCACCACCTTTGTTATCTCTGTAGCCCACGATGAGTCTTGTTCGGCATGTAGTTTGATTATGTCATGCAAGTCAACAAAGTCATCGGGTGTGACGAATTCTATAAGGTCGATGTCTCTCATCACCTGATTGATCTTGGTCCAAATCCTTTCGCACTCGGCCCATTTCTCTTGGATTTCCTAATGAGGTTCTTGGGCCATTTTCACCTAGTATTCGGTCAACTTCTTTATGCGTTCGATACTACTATCCCTTAGTGTTGAAATAATGTAACTGCGAAGAGAATTCTTATTATTTTGTTATTGGATTAAATCCCCATTGTGG
>SNQJ01S0263274.1:0-12104 GCA_010110895.2 Picea sitchensis | reverse complement strand
ACACTAATTTTGCATGATTGTTTGTAATTATAAAGTTAGAGTTTCCTCTAACTTTCCTCCCAGAATAATGCATGAGTATTGGTAAATGATGTTGTACAAGTGAGAACATCATCATGATGAAATAAATATAGGGATCTCATGGAAGAAGATGGGATAAATCAAGTTAATGGTCCCATGGAAGAATATGAAAATAAAATGATCAAGATTTGTAATAGGATGAGGATGGGGAAAATGTTGGTATATTTTATGATGAACCTCTATTAGAAAAAGAAAATAAGCAACTTTATGAAGGATCCAGAGCAAATCTTCTCTCCGCTTCATTGTTTCTAGTGAACTTAAGGTTATGAATAATTTGTTGAACACTTGTATGACACAGATACTAGGTATGTAATATGTTTCATCTCATGCTGTACATAAATGTTGATTTTTATATTTGTTTTTAGTGTTAATTCTTTGTTTTTTTATACTCTTATGTAGCAAGGTTGTTACAGTATGTTCTATATCTCTCCCAAAATACTTTGACAACAACGTCAAACAAGTTATATATGATCTTGGAAATACATGAGGTAGGCAATGGTTAGTTTATAAGCAAAATGTTTAACAAATTATTGTTGTACTTAATGACATGTTTACTTGTAATGTAATGTAATATATTATATTATGTTGTGTTAGAGTTGTTATTTTCTTATTAGATAGATGGTTGTCATTGAAGAAATCCATGAATATGATATAAAGTATTGGAAGAGAGAGAAATTCCTCGTCTAATGTGTGAAATGAAAAAGTATATACCACATTTTTCAATGCACAAGAACACTACCTCATACACCAAGTTGAGAGATTGAAATTTGCGGACATGCACACACAAGGTCCAATATTAATGGATGGTGGAGAGGCACTTAAATCCTTGAAGGCTTTGGTTGAACAAAGAGCACGTCATTAGGGTTCTATGGTGGAGGGGATATATAGTATATCAATCCATGGTGTATATTAGTCAATATATTCCTAAATTAGCAGATTACCAACTATGCATGTAGTGGATTGCATTTGGGATGTGAACTCCATCAAAAATTTTTAAGATCAGGAGCATATGTTGGGGAAGGTAGAATGAAAAAATGAGAAGTAATATATTAATGGTGTGAAAATTTATATTATTTATACATATAAAGTTTTGTTTTGTGTATATGATCATACTCATTAATATATTAATATAATTTATTTCATAAATTATAAATATTTATAATTACCTTCATATTGTATGTTATAACTAATATTTAATGTTGGTGAATTATGTTTTTTTGATTTAATTATGTTTTTTTGATTTATTTTCTCTAGAGTGGGATGCATTGCATTTATACAGCTACCAAACAATCTTATTTGGATGAATGTATGGATTGAAAGATGTAAAAACATAATGGAGGTAGGTTATCATGTGTATTTGTCACGAATTAGTTAAGAGAAGCTTGTAAGTAGCGAGATGCCAATGTTTTGCCTGATCATATGGTTTGAAATATGGACAATTAAGCAATTTCACCCATTTTATTGGTTATTTATATTATACTAATGTGACTACATGTGTCTTGTATTTTTCGGATACTGAAGTTATATAAATATATGTTAATTTAATAATTGACAATGCATCTTTACATATATGACATATTGCAATTGAAACACCTAGCGCTATGTGGTATAATGGTTGTAAATTTAGCATCAAACAATTGGATGAAACAGAAACTTGATAGTGGGATGTGTGATGTTCATGTACTAATGTTTCCTCAGAATTGTGAGACATCCCAGGAAATTAGATACTATGGGTATTTAAATGATATACTTGAGTGTGACTTTAATTCCCTTAAATTAGTTTTGTTACGATGTCAAATGGTATAGGTTCTGAATGCATGAACATTGATGAGGAAAGAGCTGTTATTCAACATGCCAGCAGTTCCAATGATTAAAACAACGATGTTTGAAGAGGACACGATCATTTATGTTTTCCAAGCCAATGTGAAATGTCTTTTACTCAAATGTTCAGGTGAAAGGGATTGGTCATTTGTTGTTAGATATGATCCAAGAGGAAGGCTAATTAATTATACTCATTTACAAGAATAAGATGATATTTAATATCAAGAATATGATTCGACATAATATCAGACAAAGACGGAAGATCATGGAGATTGACGGATAGAAAGGCGAAAGAAGATCATGATCTAGGTGTAGGAAACAATATTGCAATTCTTGATGATGATGTCAATGAAAATATGCTCGAAAATGACATTGATAGCTTGATGATGATATCATCCCTATCACTTTCTCAACATCGTTTGAACAAATGATGATACATATGTGAGTTTGATGAAGAAGATAAAGATAGATAATAAGGATGATTACGCAGATGTTGAGGGTTGGATTATGTGCGTGACTATATAATATTTTAATTTGTATACGTATTCTCTTAAAATAATTTACTTTTTAATGTCATGGGTTAGTACATGTTTTAGTTTTATCTGACGTTTTTTTTATATCCTAGGTTACATGTTGTTTATTATTATTTGAAACTTGAAAATAGTTGTCAATATAGTAAAATACGTGGTAGACTAAAAATATCATTTAGAAACACATAATTTCATGTACCTTCATTAATTTTGTTTTGTAGTTTCTATCATGAATCTTATAAATAGGATGTTGCTTTTCGATTATTTTTATATTTTATAGATTGCGTTTTGGGGATCAATTGAGAGTGATGTGAGGGAGGGAGGGCCATGTGAGCTTCCACCTTGACGTGGTTGGCCTTGTTAGGTGGGGATAAATTATTCTTGAAACCAAGAGAAGCTCTTTCATTTTATACCATCATGATGGGTATAAAGACAGTAATATTGTTACCTATTTGGATCTTCTTAGAATTGAGATTAGTTACATAGTCATTGAAAAAGACAAAAGACTTATGTAATGCGCTTGAAATTTGTCATGGATAGACTATTTGCATGCCTTAGCGATATGGAGGGTTTACGGACTCAAATTTGAGTGACACACCCACTTTCTTCCATCATCTGATTCATCATGGAAACCATATTAAACCCTATTTTTCATATGTTCTACTAGATGGTAATGATTCCAAGTTTCATATTTGTATTTGAATGAAGGTCCGACTAGCTTGCAAAGTATCAAATTGATATTTCCAAGTTGATAAACCAAATATGAAATGAATCAAAACATCATTTGATATCGTCACAAAGAGAGACAAATGTAAATATTCTTGTGACAAATTAGCTGTACTATAGTCTATCGATAAAAAAAGTTTGTCGATAATTTGATGCCATTAGTATGTAATTTGTACAAAAATAATGAATCTTAGGGACTACACCATGGTCAAAGAGCAACGATAATGGAACGAGGAACAAAAAATTGTACAAGGACTAGACACAAACAACATGGACCTACGAATGGGACCAACGTTAATTTTTTTCAAAGCGGTTTATGTATGCAGAAATTTGTCATGGATAGACTATTGGTATGCCTTACTTGTTGATATGGGAGGGTTTATGGACTCAAATTTGGGTGACACCCTTTCTTCCATCATCAATTCATCATGGAAACCATATATTAAACCTTTTCATATGTTCTAGTATATATCTTAATGATTCCAAGTTCATATTTGTTGGCCAAAAGGTCCAACTAACTTGAAATCTCAATTTGATTTCAAGTTGATAAACCAAATATGAAATGAATCCAGAAACATCATTTGATATAAGTCCATAATGAGACGAATGTTAATAATCTTGTGACGAATTTGTTGTACTATTAACGAAAAAAGTTAGTCGATAGTTTTATGCCATTGGTATGTAATTTTGTACAAAATAATGGATCTTAGGGGACTACACCATGGTCAAAGAAACAAGAACGATGAATGATGAACAAGGAACAAAAATTTCACGAGGACTAGACATAGGCAACATGGACTTGCGAATGGAGACCAGCGTTGAAATTTTTCAAGCAGTTTTTGTATGCACGAAATTTGTCATGGATAGACTATTGGCATGCCTTACTTATATGGGAGGGTTTGGACTGTTTGAGTGACACACCCACTTTCTTCCATCATCAATTCATCATGGAAACCATATTAAACCCTATTTTTTCATATGTTCTACTAGATATATTTAATGGTTAAGTTCATATTTGTATTTGGTAAGAAGGTCCGGCTAACTGCAAAGTATCAAATTGAGATTTCAAGTTGATAAACCAAATATTAAATGAATCCAAGCATCATTTGATATAAAATTAAGCAAAGAGGCCAATGTAAATAATCTTAAATAATTTGCTATCTATACTATTGACGAAAAAGTTCATCGATAATTTTATGCCATTAGTATGTAATTTTTGTACAAAAATAATGGAGTTTAGGGGACTACACCATGGTCAAGGAACGAGGGACGATGAATGAGGAATGAAAATTGCGAGGACTAGACACCGACAACATGGACTTGCGAATGGACCGCGTTGAAATGTTTTCAAACAATTTCTATATGCACCGAAATTTGTCATGGATAGACTCTTGTCATGCCTTAACGATATGGAATAAATTGGGTGTTTCACTCAAATTTGACTAACACACCAACTTTCTTCCATCACTAATTCATCATGGAAACCATATTAAACCCTATTTTCATATGTTCTAGTAGATATGTTAATGATTCCAAGTTTCATATGTGTATTTGTTGAATGTCCAACTAGATTGCAAAGTATCAATTTGAGATTTCAAGTTGATAAACCAAGTATGAAATGAATCAAAGCATCATTTGATATCGTCGTAAGAGAGACCAATGTAAATAATCTTGCGGCGAATTTGCTATACCTCGATGAAAAAGTTCGTCGATAATTTTACACCATTAGTATGTAATTTTGTACAAAATAATGGATCTTGGGGACTACACCATGGTCAGGGAAACAGGAACTAGGAACGATGAAGGAAGAACAAAAATTGCACGAGGACAAGACACCGACAACATGGACTTGCGAATGGGGCCAGCGTTGAAATTTTTTCAATCTGTGCTTTTATGGATTGAAATTTGACATGATAGGATATTCACATGCCTTGATATGGGAGGGTTTAAGGACTCAAATTTGGTGACACCGCGCACTTTTCTTCCATCATCAATTCATCATGGAAACCATATTAAACCCTATTTTCATATGTTCTAGTAGATATGTTAATGATTCAAGTTTCATATTTGTATTTGGTGAATGTCCATCTGGCAAGAAAAGTATCAATTTGAGATTTCAAGTTGATAAACCAAATATGAAATGAATCTAAGCATCATTTGATATCATGTAAAGAGAGCCGAATGTAAATAATCTTGTGATGAATTTTCTATACTATCAAATGAAAAAAGTTGATCCAATAATTTTATGCCATTAGTATGTAATTTTGTATAAAAATATGGATCTTAGGGGACTAAACCATGGTCAAGGAATGAGTAGCGATGAAGGAACCGTGGTCAAGGAAGGAGGAATGATGAGAATTTGATTGGAAACTAAACTTCTTGGAATGGAGTACCTCTTAGGATGCTCTAAAATTGTTTGGACATTACAAATTTGATTGGAAACCAAACTTCTTGGAATGGAGTCAAATTTAACCCATGTGCTATACAAAATATTGGGTCTCCTAAAATAATGCCAATTCTTGAAAAATGTCACTACTAAAAATTGGCCAAAAATTGGTAGTCTCTAATTGTCATCATATTCCACCCCCATACTGTACTCTATACTAGCTCTTTAAAAAATGAAAAATTATATTTTTAGACCTTGGGTTTGAGCAAGTTTGACTGAGGCCTAAAACATGTTGAAATTTCATAAAAATGGAACCCTATGCTTATCTCTCAAATGGGTATCCAAACCTACTTTTATATTTCAAGAAAGATAAAATTTGTAATAATAGAAATTTTCCAAGATTGTGAATCTTGAAAATCTGAGAGTACTCATTTGAAGAACTCAATTATAGATCTCCAAAACTATCCTCTATTGCTAAAAAGATTAAGTTTCTAAAAATAGAAACTAATAAAAATAGTGGAATCAAGAATTTGAAAGTGTCCATATGATTTTCCTCATCCACCCATGCATATGCCAAATCTGAATGTTCATTTAATGCATGGGGAAGCATTGCTAAAATAGATCTTATAGCCTAAACTGGAAAACTTCTAAAAATAGATCTCTAGAAACCTGAACTAGAAACTTGTTAAAACTAGCACAACATGTGTTGCCCCCCTAAAACACTAATCTTTGAATACTCTCCAAAAATCATACATTACAATTGTAAAACAAGATAAGTCTAGAACGAATATCTACAACAAGGTACCCATATGGCTAAGGTATTCACAAACCATCAATGTCGAATGATGGATTTTGTAATGGTGACTCCATCATGTATACTATATGAACCAATGATGTTGAATGGTGAACTTTGTAATTTTGAGTTCACCCTAAATAATATCCACAAACATATGTTAGAAAGTAACACCTATATTTATGAAGACAAATATGGTATTAACACACCCTCTAGGAATATGGTGTTAACACATCCTCTAGGTTTCAATTTCAAAGCTTAACCCTTTGCACTAATTGATTGACTATGATTTGATTTTGGGGCTTCATGCTTTCAAAGTGTGCCCTAGAAAAGTTTTGTTGGAAATATTGGAGTAATTTGTACATGTGGCCACAAACCATCCATATGTATCATCAGTGTATTTGTAATCATGGCTAAGGCCATACATTATTATTTTATTGTATAACTAGGTGTGGTTAAGGATGACCTAGTCAACTTTGATATGTGTCTCAATAACCCTGTTGGAGAGTGCACCCTACATATGTGGGATGATAATCCCTCTTGGGAGAATTCCCTACTTATGTTGTGTATCCTCTCAAGTAGTGTGCCCTACTTATGTGGACCCATAACTCCTTTTAGGAAGATCTACTTGAGTTGTGTATAAATACACAATTTAAACCTCGTTCGAAATCTATTTTTATCATTGAGATAAGACTTTCTAGTATAAAGTGTTAAGCCTCTGGGAACTGTACATGTTTGGTGTTCTCTTATGGTTGACATATTTTCTCTTTATGCATTTGTGCATCTTAAGTATATCACACTCATGGTTGACTATTTTCTCTATAACACTTTTGGTTCATCCCTAATGCCCCTCTTTAGTGTCGTTTGTTCTCTTTTTACTACAAGTTTTTGGTTTGGTGTTTTAGTTCCATTCAATCCCTTCTTTGTATTTGTGATCTCATCATTGTATCAAAACAAGTGTGAACCTTCCCTACTCCTCCATTTTTTTAAGGATTCTTCTTGGCTATTCATGCCATTGAGATATGATTTTAGCATTCAAAAGAGAATCAAATTGGAGGAATATTAGGGTTTTTTTCATAGTGTTTCACTAGTTGGAAAATATGTCTTTAGGGTGTTGTTGGAGCATGTTTTATGCACTAATCACAAAGATATTGTTTTCCCACACCACTAGCATTTACTTGTTGATTTATTTCAATGCTTTTTAAGTTGTTCCATGCTATGGGCTAGTAGCATCACTTTTTGTGGCTTCAAAACCAGGGTTTCGAACTTGATTTTTTGAGCAACAATTTGGAAATTTTTGGTTAATGGCATTACTTTTTTGTGGCTGTGAAATTAGGTTTCCATATCTGATTTTTCAGCAATGGTTTAGAGACCTTTTTGGCTAGTGGCATCACTTTTTGTGACTACGGAACTAGAGGTTTCCATATTTATTTTTCAACAGCAATCTTTGGAGATTTTTGGTTAGTGGCATTGCCCTAAGGTTTGTAAAGATAGGGTTTCTAGATTTGATTTTTTCCTATAGGTGATTTGGATATTTTTGGCTAGAGGTTTTGCACAAAGTATTGTGGATCTAGTGTTTCTTGATTCATAGAAAGTAATCTCTTTGTTACGGGTCGTTCTAGGGTTTTATCCTTGAGTTTTAATCCACCTTCAAGGGCTCACTACAACAACTAATTTGGAAGTTTGTTTGGATCATCTCTGTTAGGGTTCACTTCAGTATTTGTTTAAAAATTTTCTCATCATCACATATGGGGATTCATATATATTATTTTATGGTTTTATCCTTATGCAGGGGTTTTGCTTCTCTTCTAGGTTTCCTTAGGTATCTCTAAGGATTTTTACACCATTTACAAAAGTAGCACTTCCATCCTAGGTTTTAACCTCCTTTTAAATCCAACTCTATCTTAGTGTTCATTCTTTATAGTAATATTTCTCTAGGGATGCATTTTTGGCTAAGGCTTGTGATGCCCTAAATAGAACAATACATTGCAAAATTATTGGAAGAGTTGGTACCATTTCCTTCTTCGGTTTATGTCGGGGATTCCTTGAAGACTTTATGAAACATTCTTTTTTGTTGAACATGACCTCAAGATGGATCTTTGCTCTATTCAATAGACCTACTTATATTTGGAAAGATCTGAATAGAAAAGAACTCTATATGCAATGGTTTCATATGGAGAGTTGCATCTTCAAGTATTTCTTACCTTGTCTTCAAGGGATTCAAAATATTGTAGGAGTAACAGTTTAGGACATCTTGTTGACACAATTTAAAGTGCACATTTAGTTGTGAAACTTGCATATGAGTTTGACCTATTATGCCAAACCATTGATCAAGGCATGCCTTCCCATTTTTTGCATTTTGTTTTCTGGATCATGTACATGGGTCCATATCCCAATATGTTGTTTATATGATCCTTCTAGCGCATATGCTATATTTAATGGAGTTTATATTCACGGTCCATTGGGATCGTTTCCACTACGTATTTTTGAGGATTCTTGTATAGATGATTCTCAACTGATTGTACTAGATCTATCCTTATTACAGTTTGATGTACCTCATGTTATTGATGTAGATCAATCCTCCTAAACAATTCACCACATGTAGATCAATCCTCTTGCAAAATAAAGTTGCACAGTTATCTAATACAAAGTAATAGATACCTTTGACCTACGAAATATAATGATATAACAATATTTAGTGAATGGAGACCCAAGTGTCATTATAAGGGTTTGATACCACCCTTTCCCTAGTTGCATCAGAACCTCCATTTAGGTTGCAAGGTTGAAATTACTAACCCACTAACATAACCCTAACCATTAACCATGGAGTAAAATTATCCCACTAACCACTAATTTGATGACAACTAAGACACTAAATACTAACCCACTAAACACTAACACAATAAATTCTTCCTTACTAACCTCTTAAATGATTAATTGAGATTTAACCAATATCCTAACACACTAACCAATTAAATTTATATCCCCTAATGATCCCTAAACCACCAAGAGGCAATCCATAACCCCTAAAAGCCAACCACTAATGGTCACTTGTCCGTTAAACCTAAATGAGGACTAATTGACTAACATCTAACCTACTAACTCCTAATGGGTTAGTGATTTGGAGTTTAGTAGGAGTTAGTGGGTTAGTAATCGCTAACCCTGTAAAATAATAACCCCTAATGTTGAACACAAACCCATTATATAGGATAAAATAACTAACCCACTAACTCACAGCCCCTAACACACTAATTCTTGACAATTAACACACTAACTCCCACTAGACTCCAAATCCCTTCTTGATAACCATAACCTCTAAAACACCAGCTCCTAACCCATTAAACCATTACCCACTGAACCCTAAACCATTATCTCTTAAACCATTATCCCCTTACCACTAACCCCATAACACACTAACCCTTAATCCATAGCTCCTAACACAATAACCACTAGCCACTAACCCCTAACCGTCTAACCCCTATACTACTAACAAACTCACTCATTGACTTCTGAACCACTAACACAATCACTTAGTGACATATGAACCACTAAACCATTCACCCACTAACACTTAAACCACACTAACCATTAACCCTTTAACTTGTAACCTGTTAAGCCATACCTACTAGCAATCCTTGACATGTTAATCCACTAACCCTTTACCCATTAACCTGTAACCTTGAATCCACTAACACCTAGCCCTCTAACCCACTAACCCGCAACCCCACCAATACCTAACCCACTAGCTAACCCTTCACACACATTAACCCTAACACACTAACATCTTACTTACTAACCCCATAACCCACCAATCCCTAACCTCTAGCCCCTAAATGCACCATAACCCACATATATGTGTATATATGTTAAATATAGTAAATATAAGTTAATTTTATAAAATATATTAATTAAAAATAAAAATATATAATTCAATCAAACAAATTAAAGACTGCATGACTAAATCCCGCACGTCTCACACTCATGATCAAATTAGAGCCCAAATACACATTCTCGTGTGACAGAGAAGGAGGAGGTGAGGGCAAGAGCTAGACTAGCACACTCACAGTGCACTCATGCGATAGAGAAGGAGGTGAATAGGAGTTGGGCAAGAGCTAGAGAACACTCACAGTGCACTCGCATGACAGAGAAGGAGGTGAAGAGGAGGGCAAGAGATAGAGAACACTCACATGATTGCACTCATGCGACATATAAGCTAATAGATGTTGGGCAAGAAACATAGGCCAAGAGGAGGGCAAGAGCCAGGGAAAGAGGAGGCCAAGAAACAAAGAAGGAGTTGGGAAAGAGAAAGTCGAGGGATAGTGACAGATAAGGAGGAAAAGATCCACATAAAATCCCGAGCAATAGAGAAAGAGGAGGTCGTCGAAAATGGTAATTTCATGGGCTTTGTCCCCAAATCACAAGACTCCAATCGAGATAGGGTTAGGGTTAGCTCCTTTTCTCCATGAACATCCTGCTCTCTTTTTTTCTCCATGGCTATTTACTTTCCCCTAATTTTATCAAAAACTAAAGATATGACCTTCTATATATTTATATTTTCATTTCATATTGTGCTTTTATTAGAATTGAAGTAATGTAGAACATAAAAGTGAATACTACTTATGACAAGAAACTCTAGGGAGGATTCAAACATAAAAGAAAATACACATGAAGAAGAATACAAGAAGACAAGTTCACCCTAGCTCTCACATATCTAACACAAGCATGTGAGTCTATGAGTGAAGAAGTACAATTGATGAAAATACCTTCTCAGTTTATTTATATGAAAGTCAAGGAAAGAAAAAATCATAAAGTGGATCAAGTCCACAATAAAAAATCTATCTAATTACTAAATAACCCCACATGTGGAGCACTCCAAATACAACTCACACATGCTAAGCTCCAAGTGAAGCACATCCAAAAAACAAGGATTGAACGTTGAATGCTCCATGAAGTGCGTGTAACCTCCTCCTCAAAGGTCTCCAATTCTCCAACACTCCATCTTAGGCCATGTATACCTTTGGGTCAATGCCACTTACATGATTGGTTTCAACCCAAGTGTCCTCAAGTCAAGGCCAGGTCTCTCCATGTAAGAAAACAAGTGTCCACGTGCCATCTAGGGTTCAATTCCCTCCTCTAAGATGCCCAATTATCCTCCTCCAAGGAAAAACATCATCCCAAGGAATGGAGCCTCCATTTTTTTGTCTCATGAAGAAATCCACTAGACATGTAGGTCTCCAATGCTCCAAGGAAGAATGCAGCATATGCATAGAGACAAGATCTTACAATCAATGGGAAACTGCTCCAATGTGTATGTCCATCCCGTCAACTAAGGGTTATCAATACACCATACTTACATTACATGAAACACCCTTAAGTATGGTGTAACTTAATTTTGGAGTAACCTTGAAACAAAACACTCCCTCTTTATTAGGAAAGTGTTTTCACCAACATATTTATGCTTCCTTTGCAACTCAATCAAAAAATTTCAGAGTAACCTCGAAGAAAACGCACTCCCTCTTTATGAGAAAGTGTTTTCCTGGCATCATTGCTCCTTTGCAACTCAAACAAACTTTCCTGCTGCAAATTTGAACACGTTGCAATCTAGAAATCAACCACTAGCTCCCAGAAAGGAACTACACCCCAAACATCACACTCATCCAACATAGTATCACACATCCCCTCCTCAAAACAATTGTAAAGATCATAAATGGAAGAATCTAATACAATATGGTTAACATATCTCCTAGGAGGTCTACTCACCCTCATTGAT
>SNQJ01S0263273.1:0-12104 GCA_010110895.2 Picea sitchensis | reverse complement strand
CAACTACAACATGGAAAAGGAAAGAAATTCCACACAATGAAAATTGTCGAATAGCATTAGTCGCTAAAGAATGCAAAGAAGAAGATGAATGGTTCATAGACAGTGTGTGCTCATCTCATATGACCGGAGATCAAAGCAAATTTTTCAGCTTGAAGAAAAAGGGTGGAAATGATGCATTTGGAGATGACTCATCTACCAAAATAATTGGAAAAGGAACTGTAAAGATTGGAAGTGAAAATGTAAAAGAAGGAAAAGTCCTATTGGTTGAAGATTTGAAGAATAATATCCTCAGTGTTAGAAAAATATGTGATCAAGGATACACTCTTACGTTTGACTCCAGAAAATGTAAAATCAGAGAAAATAACTTAGGAAGATTGGTTGCAACTGCAACAAGAAGACCGAACAACATATACATCCTAGACATGAAGAAGAGAGAGAAGACAGAAGCTACACAAAAGGATTATACGGAAGAAAAAGTCCCAAAGACCAAAAATGAGGATGAAGTATTATTGAGTGCCACATGTTTAGGGGGAGCAACCCCAAAGAAGAAGGTTACCTTTTTCCATTAAAATCAGGGAGAGAAGCCATACCCATTTCCATTGATTTCAAAGGGGGAGAGAAATTGGGATCATTATGATAGGGGCAACATGAGTGCTTCCATCAATGACAAAGGGGGAGATTGTTGGAAGATTGGTTGTTGTCATTGATGTCAACCCTAGTCATGGGTTTTGGACCGCAAGATTGATGAAGGTATTTGGACATGAAGGAAAATGCACATGCAGATACAAAACCCATGGAGGACATGAAGGAAAATGCACATGCAGATAACACCCATGGATGGATAGTATACATCATGTCAAGCTTCCTAAGTGGTATGTGGCACGCCACGCGGATCCTCATGGTTGAGGAGAAATGAATTTTTGAAGATGACAAAGTGAATTGTACATGTAGGCCCAAGATAATTAAAGAAAAGGATTACAAAATAAGAAAGTATCAAGTCGGCCCTATTGTTAAAGGAAGTGACATAAATGATACAAATAAACATCATTATACATTCATTTGATATAAGTCGAATTTCAGAGGTAAGAAGAAGTAAAAGAAGGCCGGATTTCCAAGGGAGGATGAAGTCTTTGCGATGTGTCTTGCTGGTATGCTATTTTCTGTGGTCATCTTACCATTTTTTCTATAACTTGTTTCTAGAACGATTCATACAGGAAATAGCTATGGTAGTGAGAAGACATATCAAGGTACCCATGGTAAAAATTTCTGTGCCTTTGATTCGCTATAATTATGAGATACACTCACCGGTGGAATATAGGGTTTGTGACCAGTCCTCAAACTAATAAAACAAGTAATTCCTGGTAAAACACCATAAATATTTCATACACTCCAAAATGCAAGGGATCCACTTCCCTCCATTAGAAAGAGTAATGGACTCAGAAGTTTCTTTGGCAATGAAAGTGTCAGAATCCGATGTTAAATATTGAGTGCGGCATGTTGTACAAGTTGGTCTTCTGAATGCAGACCGTAATTGAATAAAGTTTTATTATCTCATATATCTCCTTGGGTGGAAGGAAGGGCAAGGATAGAGAGTTCAAATATCTCTTATATTGGAGGATTGTATATTAATATTGGAGTTTTATCCCTCCCACATTTCCAGTCAGATACCTTTAAGTCATTACTTCCCCTGGAAACAAAAACCATTGGATTATTTCCTCATATATATTGTGCATGGTGTATCAGGGTGTAATGGTGTACTCTTTATACTATTGTTCATTGCTCATTGGATATAATTGAATGGTTTAAGCATGTTGGTTTTTAAATTGTACTTGATAATCGATTCACCCCCTGCCAGATTGCAACAAAGATCACATTCATGAGTGGAGAAGGAGAAGATCAATAAACCTCGAACTCCTCTGACCGCCATCAAGTAATGGTTTACAAAATCCTTAGAACTTAAATTGGAAAAAGAAATTTCCATGGGCGGTGTTGTTACCAAAGAGCAGGCTATAAGTCGCGGCTCAATATCTTGATCTCGCTTATTCAAAAATGGGAACACTTTTAATGATTTCACCAATTACTCCTCGGCCCGGTAATCTAACGCCATTCACTTCCAAACAATTTCATGTACCGATTGTGTGATTGGTACTACCCATACCCATTCACATTCTCGCGGTTGAGTACAACCCCAAATATACATCTTCTAATGTCTAAAATGCTCCATCTCCTACCACTCCCATCAACTTCAGGTGAACGCTGCTCAATCTACCCCCGACCTGTAAAAATAAATCTAAAAAGGGAGAGGCAGAATAAGGAGGGAAAATAATAATCAAACAGAGAAAACCAAAACCACTTCTATTGAAGATCGAGATAAGTGCAAACCACAATACCCTTTCCTTATCCGCGGTGATGATCGCTACACGGTTAGATTGTCCAAGACGTATTGAAGTTACTAAGTTCCTTCAAGGAACACCTAAACCATCTACTACCGTCTTTGTCCCAACCCTTCCCGTCTTCAACACAGTTCAGCTTGGTCATCCATGACCAACCATCTCTTCTACCTACATCACACGCTTTGATGTGTAACGGTGGATTCTAGCGTAATAACGCTACATCACGACTAGATTCAAAGATTATTCTCCATCTAAGGAGAAGGTTGACGATTTACCTCCTCCTTTGGTACAACTTTCTCCACCGACTCCACCCATAAATGGTCCTCTTCATCTCAATCTAATCGAGTTTTGATACAACAGACGACTTTCTAAGGGCGCAACTGAAATCGACTTTCAATCTCATATGCCCGGCGTTCTTTAACTACAAATATTGTGGAAGATCCGCCCAAGCACCTTCTAACGAAGGTTCCGCTCTTGAAGTCCTTCGCCTTTGTCCCTAATAAACGAAGGCTCCGTTGAAAGCTATCGCGGGAATTGATCCAACAGATAATAAATTTGATAGTCTTTAACTTTGAAGATCATATTCCGAGGTTACCCCTACAGCTTGCGTTTCAAATTCAAGTTGTTGTCTCGGACAAGAACATTTGTTGAACTATAATCGACGAGGGTGCCTCAACATATGTAATGTCTTGTTTGTTGGAAATCCATTGACTTCCTCCCAACGAATCAAAAAATACTTTAAAAGCCTTCAATGTCTCGGGTTTTAAGCCCTACGGTATTCTTCCTTCGTTGCCCATCACTCTAGAAAGGTAAGATACCTGTTGAAGTGGAATTCTTCGATGCTCCCTTGATTATAATCTTCTCTTTATTGTAGTTGGATCGATTCCATGCTGGTGTTGTGTCAACATCTTCCTGTAGTACATTTTCCCCACCAAGAGTTGTAGTTACGGTGGACCAACTTGCCTTCTTTAACTCGACACTTACACCGGCAACGCATATTTATAGCTTAAACCCCACCGGTTTATGAGAATGTCGGTGTAGGCCCTTTAAAAGACTCTTTGTTAATGGGTACTTTCCCCATTCCACCCCGCCACCATGTTCCACGCTCGCTAGTTTCTTTCTCGGTCAATATGGTTCCGCCTGCACTTCATGAACTCTCCCCGTGGTCTTCGACCCTTTGGATAGTCCCTCGAACCCGAGATCACACTCATTTCACATGTCATGCCGTTAAGTCCAAATGAGTCTCCATGCATCACACCATTCAGTTGGCAACACCTCCTACACTCTCTCTTGACGAGTTGTCTCCATATCCTTTCCTCGGTTTTTCCAATCGACGAGATGATCATGTCCGGCTTGGATGACACCCCTGTTGGGATGATGGGCATCATCGCTCCATACTCTTTTGGAACAACACACTCTCGTGAGAAATACCAACGGATTTCGACTCCGTCAATCGTTAATATATCGACCGTTCCCGGATCTTCACATGATGTGTTTGCCAAGGGAACCTCAGTAATATCTCTCTCCCACGTATTCCCATTGATATTTTAGTTAAACCTTGGATAATTGAAAATGTTCACATTGAAGCTTCGGCGTTCTTCCGGTCGGAAATTGTCACCTATAATCATTAGCACTTCGTGATATTTTCTCCCCGAGTTAAGAGATGCCGTATCACCCGCTATTGTTGTACATGAGAAAAGACATACCGACGCTTAAACCCGGGCCCCATAACGCCGGCCCAGCCCATCCACGTAAAGCGCATCGAATTAATGTTTGAGGTTGAAAACTTCTAAAGCCTCTAATTTTATTTATCCCAAGACTGGCTGCATCGGGTTTCTAACCCTGCATCAATTGATAAGAAAGGTGGAAATATTCTCAGGTATGTGTTGATTATAGGGATATTAACAAAGCCTCGCCCAAAGTCAACTTCTTCCTGCACTTTTGTCAACCGTGATTGTCGACGATTGCGCCGGAAGTTAAATATTCTCTCTCATGGATGGTTTCCTCGGCTTATAATCAACAATATCGTTCCCGCGGACCAATACAAAACCGCTTATTTGTCCTTGGGGTAATTTTTCTTATAGGAAACTTCCCTTCGGTATTAAGAACCGGGCGACGCTTCAACGGGCTATGTCTTATGATTTTCACGTATATAAAGTACCGCTCAACCCTATTTGATGATTTACTGTACCATTCTATGCCGAAGCCTATCACCCTACTCACCTCCTCGCGCTATTTTCGCTCGCTACCGGTTCTATCGCGATCCGCTTAAACTCACAAGTGCTTTTTATGTAGAACTGACCGCCTTCTAGGTTTCATCGCTTTCATGTCAAGTGATCCGGTGGATCCTTTTAAGGTTGAGGTGATACTTAATCTCCTCCCTCCTTCTACATTGCGCCAATTGCAAAGTTTGTAGGTAAGAAAATTTCTTCATCGCTTTCATCTCACTACCGATCACCGTGGTTTTACCTCGCTATTAAAGAAAGATTCAGCTGCTTTGTTTGGGGATTCTATTGCCAACAATTCTTTTGAAGCTTTGAAATTATCCCTCACAAAAGATCCTCTTATTTTCCCTCCTGACTATAATCGATTATTTTCTTTATATTGCTACCTCTGAGTATACCATCTGCATGGTTCTTGTCCAAGAGGATGATGACGATGAACATGTGCTGGCCACATTTGAGTCGTAAGTTCATCATCAACCGGGAATCAAGTATCAACATGTTGAAAATCGCTTTTAATGCTGCTCAAGCCGCTCAACGCTTACATTATATCCTTTCCGTGAAAACTACGCTGATTTCGCATTGTAACCCTATGTAACACATTTTGAATCACACCTTGCAGTAATTCCAAATGGGATTGTCATACTCCGTGAGTTTGACTTGAGTTCGATTCCTACCAAGAAATCTTTGGGTTTCGCTGAATTGATATGTGATTTTCCCCACTCAGCCACAGAAAATGTATAGATTCATTGCTTGATGAATCTCTTTTCCTCATAAGCACCGACGATCTTTGGTATGGAGATACCATTATATATCTCCAACCCAGACTTTTTGGCCCCGCTTTGTCTAGTAATGAACGACACCGAGTATGCTATTAGGCTCGTCAATACATAATCCTCAAAGATACTCTTTACCATCGAGGGAATTAACTCTATGTTTCAATGTTGTTTGACTTTTTATGAAGTTGAGAAAGCTTTGAATGTCTGCCATTCCTGAGCATGTGGTGGTCATATGTCCTGCATGGCACGCCTTTTAAGATCTTAATGCTGCAGGATATTTTGGTCTTCCTTGTTTAATGACTGTGATATCGCTGCTTCAAAGTGTCATGCCCTCAGCTGCATTCCATAATAAAAAACTGGTCACATCCTCGCCTCTCTTCATCCCATGGTCTCTGGTCCTTGCAAATGGGTATTGATTTTACACATGTCACCTCACTCGCCGGGGCATGGTTACATCAATAGGCCAAGTGATTACTTTACAAAATGTATCGAGGTGCCAACATTCATAATAATCGAAAGACCGCAATTGTTTCTTTTAATCCATGTCATAGCTCGCTTTGCGTTCCTCAAGCTATATTTACTAATCACGGTAGTCATTTTAGGGATTATATGATGTATGAACTTACAGAAAATTTGGGTCTTCGGCCTTTGTCATGATAGCTCAACACTCTATTATCCGCAAGCTAATGGTCAGTCAAAATGGTAACCAAATAAAAGCCCTATAACTATGATTCGACTGATGATAGGAATTCATAAAACCAACTGGGCACAGGATGTTGTTTTCGCTGTGGGCATAATGCACATCACAACCAATTGGGTTTACACCATTTCATTAGTTCATATGGAGGCCATTATTCCAATAGAATGTGAGATACCTTCCTGGGTCACAAACTCTTACCTAATAATTTCAATAAGAAGAGCTGCCTATTGTATTTGATGTACATCTAAACTCGATGACACCTCACTAATAGAAGCTCCAAGAAACGTGTTCGGCACAATATGACAAGTAATGTCGTTTCACGCTTTTCTCTCCAAGGTGATCTGTTCTTCCAGATAACATGATCGCAGATGTCTTAGGGAGTCGAAAATTGGAACCACGCATGCAGGTCCATACATTGTTCACCGAAGTTTTAGAAAAGGAGCATATGAGTCGGTTGATTATGATGTATATCCCTTTAAGGAACCTGTGAAATGTATTGTACTTTGAAGTTAGCATTATGCATAAGTCAGTAACAAATACTTGTACCTTATTGTATCATACTCTGTGTGTGTTACTTTGGTTTGCTTTTGACGTTATCCGTCTCCGCCTTAGTGTGACGCTAGGTTTGATTACATAGATGTCTGAGTCTTCAAGTAATTCTATATTGCCTTCATGATGGTGCTAAATGAGTACCTAAACTTAGCTTCCGATGCATGGACAATCTATGCCCCAACACACGAACTCATATCTCTACGAGGAATATGTCTCTCGGTCGCGGCAAACCAACAATACTGGTGTATATATCCAGCTATTGAATTCATTGGTTTATGCCATCTCAATCTAATCCGCCATTTGGTTGTGTGACTCGACTCGCAGCTTGTGGTAATACAACTAAGTAATGTCTACTCCATTCAAAATCCTACGTTATCATTTGTGTGTATTTTCAATTCATTTTGGAACGATATTTTGATTACATCGAATATCAAGATATTCCTAGATGTCTTAATACATTAATAGATGCATTTTCTAATTATGTATTGGACAAACATTTGAACCATTTATAACCTCAAACACATTTAAATATAAATAAAACCGGTAGAAGCCATCTGTAAAAACAACAAACTCTTTTGGTCGTTTTACAAAAAGTTTGTCCTAAGACCAAAAATATCAAAATTGAAGCTTATAGCTTTCTATTAAGCAGGACGCCATGGATGATCGCTCACGGTAACACACTAACGCTCTAGCAAATTCTCACAAGCAAATAATCTATTGTGCCATCGACACTTCATAGCAGGATCACTGACCGCTGTAGTGGAATCTCTTCCAGAGTCATATCCGGAATGTCTACTGTCAAACCCTATAAATTGCCTCCACAACTCTGGTAATCTTCTGCGATAACAAGGTGGTATCTGCTACCACTCACGCTTCTCCTCGTCTCTGGATAGGAGAATTGCCAGCATGTCTGTATGGTCCAACATCCGTGTTATCAACAAACATTTTTTTTTTTTTTTTTTTTTTTGTTTATAAAATAAAATAAACATTTGAATATGATAAAAAGAGAAAACATTTAAAAGAGAAAAATTTGTGTACTTCTTACAGAGGTCCCCCCACCGAAGGCCCCGCAATGCTAGATCCGATCTCAAAATCCAACCCGACATAGGCGTAGTCATCGAACATCAACATATCCGGTTTGCAAATCCGGCCAAAGAAAATATCGCTATATTTGACGCATTGGTCCGCTTAATGCATACTCCGCCATGAGTCGACACTAACACCGCAACATCCTCGGATCCCTAGAACCCAGAAAGTCCCACTCAACCAGTAGTCTGAATACAGGGACTCTCTCAAGGAAGAAAGACACTAACAAAGATCCATATCCAAATTGTTTCGCCTCACCACCGCACTTGGTCGCTTGTCTTTGATACCGCTTAATCGCGACGCCCCGCTTAAATACGGGCTCAAGACACTGGACATGCATTTCATGAATGGTGGGGAAAATTCTGGGAAAGGGACTCTTCAAGCTTGCGTAAAATAAAGAGGTACTTGCCGCCAATGGTGGGGAAAATTTGGGAAAGGGATATATATTTCATCTTTGTATTGATTGGCAACAAGTGTCGCTCTTGAACATAACAACCCCTATTCATCATCTGAAGCCAATTTGGGAAATCCACTTGTCTCTAATCCTATTTGTTACAAGGTCATATCCTAAGTCACCTCTGAGTCAGTGTTGCCAAATCATTGGTCGTGTCGCTCATATGTTCAAGAGAAGTCTATCCAAAACCTATATTGAGTCCGCATCTCAGAAGTTATCCATTCTCTTCGCGGTCGGCATTCCCCTCGTTCACTTCTACTTGCAACATGCTTTGTTTCACCTATAAACTCTATTACTCGTCACATGGGATACATCAAGGCCTCCGTGACGATTTTGTTCATTGACCAGCCATTATCTTGAATCAAGACTTAGAAATTCTTTAGTACCTTTGAGCCATGCCTCAATGGCAGTTTTCTCGCTTTCTCGGCTGTGGGTTTACATCATTGACCCTTGATTGGAATATTTCATCGAGTTTTTTGACTTCAAATCATTTATTCACAGTTGATGGATTGTATTATAGTACCTTTTGGGAGTCATTGACATCAATGGTGATTTCCCTCACTCTGTTAATGGTTACATCAATGACCCAGAATCAAGTGGTTTCTACCATGTTCAAGGCCAACACATGTAATCACATGTATTAGATTCAGACTTTGGGAGACATTTAGGATTGAAGACCCTAGATGTCATCTCTTTTTCTAGGTTTTGATGGAGTATGTATGATTTGTGACACATAGATCCATTGTGTATGTCTTGTGGCTATGTCGTCTTGATTTGAAAATTTTCGCATAGATCCACAGTGTATTCAGGTGGCTATGCTATACTTTGACGGCATGGATCCACAGTGTATGATAGGTGGCCATGAATTCGTTTATGATGTTATCAATCTATGATCTGAGTATGGGGATGCCTACCTCAGAATTGATATATATGGTACTCTGCAGAAGCTTGATTGTTCACAGGTTTCCGATTAGATGTGCTCCTGGTTCTCGACACACACATGCAGCTTATAAAGTCTATCGAATGTCACTAGTTCCAATCTCAAACTTTGGGGGGCATTCTGTTATCCATGATTTTGGTTGTCGTGATGATGTATTGATTATGGTGTAATCAGGCTCTTCATTAGAACTTTCTCCAAAGAAAAGTTACCTTTATCTCTTTCCAGAAATCACAGTTTTGAGGAAGGTTCACAGGCTACCAATACATTTGCCTGCGAGAATGCATGATTCTCGCAGGCTGCATTAAGCCAGGGTGCGAGAAGTTCGCACTGTGCCTAACTGTTAGGGTGCGAACTATTTCTAAACAAGGAAATAAGATGAATTCTCGAACCTTCTAGAAGGGAATCTTCTAGAAAGATGAGATGGCATTCGAATGGTTGTCTAAGCACTGGCTTTCCTGATATTTTGGGATCATTCCTATCCAAGTAACTAATCCATTCTCTCTTGTAAATTGACGGGTTTCTCATGGGAAAGGTTACAAACAAACTAGCAAGAGATTTATTGGAGAATTAATGTAAGATTGTATGAAGGACTGATGCTACAGCAACTAAGAATACCAGCAAGGTTATCAAAAGTGGTTGATCTTCTTCATGCATGAGAAAGTGTGTGTGTCAGAGCTAGGAGCCATTGAAAGGAGGTTTGCAACATCAAGGCTCAGGTTGTAAGTCTTGTTTTCTATCAATTTAATACAGTAATATGTCTCTTTCCCATAAAGCTGATGTCACTTTATTACATAACTCCTTGATCATATGTATAGATTAACTGTTGAATATATTGAGTTGTTTTCACTTCAATTGGTTTGAGCTATCCTGGTCTTGATGGCACAAGAGCATTGGAGCGAAGTTGGACAACAGAGACCCAAGGAAGCGATCATAAGGTATGTTTATGATTCCTGCCTCCTAGTTCATTCAATAGTCTAAATCTAGGGAAAGAGTATTATTCTGTCCTACTTTGTTCTAGATCCAGGTGGATCTAGGGAGATCGGTTTGTGTCCGCACTTACGGATTAATCCTGAAACACTGTGGGCCCTGAGGATCATGATTTCTTCTAAAATCTTTCCTGGGGAAATTATCCCTTTTCGATTTCTCTAGTTCCATTTTCGAGATCTTGTTTGAAAGTTCTCTAATAACCCTAGCCATATCATCTATTCTATCTCCCGAGGATTTCCCCGATCCTGAAGGTCCACCGTGTTCTTTGAATTTCCTATTTTCTTTGTTTCCAGTTTCCGTCTTTGCTTTTAATTTCCCCGATGCCATCATGTTTGAATCAATATCAAGCGCATCATCCTGCATTTTCGTGAGATCTGTTGATCTCCTTTCTCTCAATAATAAGGCAAAGTCGGGATCAAAAGCGCCAACAAAAGTCACTTTTGCTGCGGGTATCTTCATTTCCTCATTTCCTCCAGCTCTTCTTTGAACCTTAGCTGATGCTTGGAAATATTAATCTCACCTAATAATCCAGGACAGTCCTTTTTTCCGATATTCAATGAAGTTCTTTCTAAGAGATCAAAAATTCCCTGGAAATCATCATTGACCTCTCTGGTTATTCTTTTATATTCGGCCAGGCTTGCTTCCCACACTTTAAGTATTATGTCCCCTTTAACCTATTCAGAAATGGATAATTTCTGAATCCTTCCGACTTCTTCCTTTGTTGAGAAGGCTACTGCCTTTTGGAAAGACGTTCTAGCTTCTTTCGCCTCCCTTTCCTTCTGGAAAACATTCTCCAAGGATTTATTTGTTTCTTGAAAATAATTCTGGACTATTTCCAGATTCAAAAACACTTTTTGCTGTTCTTCCTCTATTTTCAAATGTATTCCCAATGCTTGTGTCCTGAAAATTTCAAGTTCGACTACTTGATTAGTAATAGAAATAATTTTATCTTGTAACTGTTTATTTTCTTCTCCTAGATTTTGGACCTGTGCCTGTGTGACCTATATTATCTGTTTTTCCTCTTCTAAGTCTATTTTCATTTTTTGAATTTCTTGCATATGTTTTAGTCTAGCTTGTTCTAGACCCTTTTGTATTCCCCAACTGATATTTCTCTCAGTTTCTTTTAATTTGTCCTATAGCTGAATTATTGTTTGGTCTTTTTGTTCGAGCATGGTTGTTAAACTGCCAAAAATATATATATTTGTTGATGCTATAACACCCATCGTACCTACTAACTCCATAGCAAATTCTCCATCTTTAAGCTTCTTTCCATCTATAATGACCCTTTGTTTTTTAATCATCCCCTCTCCTCTTGGATGGATTTCCCGTTTTAAGATTGCCCTTCTCTTTTTACTGAAAAAGTAATCTGATGGAGGGATTTCATCCCATGAAATTGGCTCTAGATCACTGACATACAAATCTCCTTCATGGGGGGTTCCATAAGTTGATTGCAATGGGGTTAAGGAAGTGATAGAACTACCGAGCTCTGTTGATGTTGTTCCTCTTGTCTTTTATGGAACATCCTTAAGGTTTTCTGGAGTTGTTTCCATCTCTTTTCCCTTCTTCGTCTCTGATTCTTTTTTTTGAGAAACCTCTGTGTCTTGGGAAGGTATCTCAGTATCCTTCATCTTTCCTTTGGTATTTTCTTTATCCTGTGTATTAGTTTCAAATCCTGAAGGAGGCCCTGCCTGTTCTGGAGGTGGGGTCGAAAATTCACCCTGCAAACTCTTAGGTAGGAAACTTCGCCTATGGCTCTGGAATGATGTGAATCCGGTCTGTGAGTCCAGTGGCATGGCCTGTACTCTATTTAGTACTTCTTCATAGGATTTAACATCCTTAAATACGTCATCATAAATAGATGTTTCATGTTCATACGCCTTTAGATTACAATGTATAAAATGGCTACTTTTACTTGGTAGGGGTCATACTTTCTGTGCTCAATATCTACTAATTTCACTTCTTCTAATGATTCAGCCTCTACCTTAGAATGG
>SNQJ01S0263271.1:0-12104 GCA_010110895.2 Picea sitchensis | reverse complement strand
AACATTACACGATCTACGATACATTATGAAATTGAGTACCTTGATGATTTCTATTATATTCCAACCTCCATAGGTGAGGTGTCATTCTTCGTGGTTTTAAACCAGTCTCTTCTTTCCCATTGAAAAAATGTTTTTCAGTAGTATGATACCTATGGTTCTTAGGAAGAAGGTGCATGTACTCATCAAACACCATCTTTCCTAAACTTTTTGAATGACGATACTTCATCTTAGGGCCACAAATTGGACATGCAAATTTACCGTTTGTTTGAAGACCTACAACAAATGGATTAATGTTGACAATTATAAGATGATATTATTTAAAAAGTAAACATACACCATGATAACATTAAAATATTGTATAGTATTAAAGAGCAATATTAGAATGCTTATACATACCACAAAAATGTGTTAGTCCAGGGGCATCGTGAATTGTCCATAAAATTATTCCACGGAATTTAAATTTCTTCTCCCCTATTGGTTTACATATGTCGTAAATTGTGATGCCAGCCCATAACTTTAGTAGCTCGTCGATGAGAGGCTCGATATATACATTCATATCTTTAACCTGGTACTTACCTAATTGTTTGAAATTACACATAATTACTAAAGGAATGATATCATGTATAATATATAATTAAATAAATAAACAAAAGATATTATGCAAAAATTGAAACAAATGAAAATGTTAAATTCCAAAAATTAATGTAAACAAATACCTGGAACAATCATTGTCAACATTATGTGCTCCCTCTTTATTGACATCCAAGGATCAAACAATCATTGTCAACATTATGTGCTCCCTCTTATTGACATCCAAGGATGAATATTATTATTGATTACAAAAATATTCCACATTGAGTAAACAGACCAAAACTCTCCAAATGGATTAAAACCGCCAGTTGCCAATGAAAGCCTAACACAGGTTCATCTTTGAAATCACTTCATTCTCAATTTCCTAAATAACCATCGCATGTGCATTCAAGAAATAATTCATCTTTACTACATGCATGTAATCCATAAATTGTACCATGATTTCAATAATCTGAACAATCGCTGCAAACGGAATTATGGGAATATGACTAATACAACTTTTCGAGGCACCTTTGTTACTTGATCGGTTCGATATCTACCAATAAGATATCGCATGCACTCAATTTTCAAGCATGTTGTCTATACACTAATACTATGGAAGCCATTCATGCATCTATAGTTTGATAATCCATTCCAATGTCCTTCATAATGGCATGAAAACCTCGATATGTGCAAAGTAAAATATTTGATGATGGTAAATAAAAATTCACCTAACAATCTACAACATAACAAACAACTAGTTAATGTAAGAATATTAATCTGTAAAATTCATTCTTATTTCTTACACATTATTAACACCTGCTAAAACAAATATAAAAATCAACATTTATGTACACAATATGAGATGAAACATATTACATACCTTGGTATCTGTATCATACAAGTGTTCAAAAATTTATCTATGTCCTTAAGTTCACTAACAACAATGTAGCAGAGAAGATTTTCTCTTGATCCTTCATGTTATTTTTCCTTTCTAATAGAGAGGGTTCATCATAAATACCAGATTTTCCCATCCTCATCTAGGTGAGAAAACAAATCTTGGATCATTTGATATGTCCCATCATATTCTTCCAATATGGGATCATTAACTTGATTTGTCCCATCATATTCTTCCATGAGATTTTCATTTGCTTTGTCATGATGATTTTCCTCAACTTGTACAACATCATTTCACTCAATACTTGGTGCAATATCATGGAGTTAGAGGGCAACTCTAACTTTATAATTACAAAATCATGCAAAATTAGTGTATACCTATAACAAACATTCAAACAAATATATATATACATATATAGTAATTTTATATAAAATTGACAAAATAAAAAAGATAATAAATATATAGCTAATTACCATGGTACCATATTCATTCGATCCAATTCACCAATGTGACCATATTTCCAACGCTTGTAGCCTGCTATTAAAATTATTACGGGACGTCCGAGGAAACATTTTTTAAAAGTACAATAACATCTACCATCACCCTTTCACTTCCCCGGTTTTAATTTTTTCCCACCTCTAACAACATTCCACGACATTCTTTAAACATAACCTCGAAACCATCTTTGTTGTAGAAATATTGTCGCAACATATTCAAATCATCAATTATTTATAGGCCAATTTTAGGCCACCATTGTTGCAATTGTGATGATAGTGACCTAAATATATATATATATATATATATATATATATATATATATATATATATATATATATATATATATATATATACAACCATTTATTTTAGGTCATTTTCAACAGTAAAGTTTGACTAAATTTTTATGTGAACTTTCATCGCATAGGCTTACTTGGTATAAGGCCGTGATATGCTAATTTAAACCTAATTCATTACATACCAATCAAACTATAGGTTGAGACATGTACAAACATGGGTAGATTTAGGAAAAAATTCCTTTGCATGTTAAGTGACGAAATACTACTTTCGGCTGCAGTGGTCACAAATTTTCTAATATGTAGTAGTGGCATGTCATGAAATGTATATGTAATTTCAAAGGACAAGTGTCAACCCTCGGAGGACTAAGTGGAAATAAACAAATTAGAATGGGGGGTGCTCCTCCATTCTACCTGACCGTCTCAGTGTGAACCGTCCAACATGTGGAAGAGCCCCATGTATGTTCTGAACCATACATTCTATCCGACCCTTGCAAGAGACCTCATTCCATTCTGAAACCGGGGGGCGAATTCTGTGTGTTGAATTTGGGGATAGCAGGTAGATTTTGAAAAATCCATGTCTCTGCTTGAGTAGATCGAGTCTTCAGGGAGTCTCTATCCTAAAACCATAACCGTGAGACAATCCTATCATTGTTGAGCCTGTCTGGAAATCCCGTGTCTATTTTCCATGTTGGTTATTGTGGCCACTTAAAGGATGGAATGTGCATGTACTGTTGGCCAAGCATTACAACACTCTCTCTCTCTAGGTGAGAGGTGGTGAAGTTGGAATAACAAGTTCTTAGTTCTGAGTGACTCTCTCTCTATGTGAGAGAGTGCATAGAGAAAGGAGAGAACTCCTGGAAGGTCCCCAGCTACCAAAAGCTCGTAGGACTTCAGTCTGGCCTGGCTGAACCCAAAGGCAAGGGAGGTTAGTAGCCTAAGGAATGCCCAGGGTGATAGAGAAGGCACCTGGGGTGGTCAAGCATGGGAATGAGAGTTCATGGGTACAAGGCAAGTGGTTCCCGGAGAGAATCCTTCCCAAGGAAGTTTTCCCATAACCCTCACCCCAGCCTAAGATTCCCACCTTGGGGTGTGAGCTTAGTCCCATCTCTGGGTGACCCAATCAAGCAGCTTGATGAGCACCAGTGTGGTCTAAGGCCTGGAGGTTCGTGGAAGGCTCCACCACCAGGAATTCAATCTTCAAAGATAAAATGCCGTAATAAATGTTTTAACAAGGTTTGCATGTCCTGTATTTATAATTATCATGTAATTCTCACAGGCATATGTATTAATGTCAAATCCATTGATTATTTATAATAGCAGAATTCGTTATGGTTACTCCTCGAAGTTTAAATGTGTTTCTATCGTTTAAAAATGCGCCCTATATTTAGAATTAAGTATGAGATTGTTGTTCCACCAAGTAGCGCCTCGCCTGAGTGAAAAGGGGGTGTTACACCCAACATGTGGTTTCATTATAGGAGCGCATCCAAGGGATAATTATGGGCGCATCCAAGGGCAGATTAGCCTAGATCGCATGGAAGGCACCCCAAAACTAGGAGCTAACACCATAGGGCTATGCATAAAACTTGGAGTTACCACACACATGTGGCCCCATGTGGACCTGGGTAAGGGGGGTTGCAGTCCACTGGGCTTCTATTGTGTAGCTTTAGAAAAATGGGTTTATAAATTCATACGTAAGGAATTTGACTAATATTATGCCCAAAAAATGGATTTTTGAGGATTTTAGCTACTTGAAGGGGGATTTGATCCCAAAGAGGCTAGATCTTGAGGAAAGTCAGGATTCCTCATCTAAGCCTTGAAAAAATATGGGAAACCCGTGCTTTTAAAGCTTGTAGAAGACTTTTATGGTTTGGCCATAAATTTTGGCCTTTTCTTATGTTTAGAGAGGCATTTTTCTCATGTTGTTGAGATGATTTTGATGGTGCATGCATGAATCTGGGAAAGGAGGTCTTGGGTAAAGAGTACATGAAGCATGTAATTTAACATCAAAGAGCATTGTAAGATAACTTTGGATCATTTTAAAGAGCAATAAAGAGTCCTCCACTTGGAAAAGGGTTCTGTGAGACGAAAGCTAACGACAGAACTCCTGCTATCAACCCTTTGTCTCTTTATTTCTGCTTTTGTTGGTTCTATTTATCTTCATTTGAAGAATGAATATTAATGGCTGATCTCTTTTATACATTAATAAGCATCAAGTAAAAGTCAAATTTGATATTCAAGAAACAAGATAATAATTTTATGTATTTCTCATTCTTAATGATTCGATGCAAAAAGTACATTAAACTAACTTCCAATTTATCGGGCATTACCTTTGTTTTTGGATCACATAAGAATGTGTGCCAAGTCAAAAGGATCAATGACTAAAATAGATGTCTTGGAAACTTGAAGAAGACCTAAATGACAAATATTCCTAGAAGAAGTTACCAAACATCACTATTTGTTGCTTATATAATGGCCTATAAAATAAAACACTTTCCTACATGCTATCTATCTCCATATTATGCAAATTTATGATGTTAGTTTGTTGGTGTATTTCTACATTTTAAGTGTCCCTATTATGCACTCATAACCTCCCTCGATCAATTTTTATCAATTATTTAGGAAAGAAGAGATTTAGATTGTTTGAAGAGAAAGAAATCAACCAAGGAGCTTGGTTTGGAGATGATAATAAGTCATGGAAATTCTATTGTATTCACACTCTCGTTTATTTAACATGAATATTTGTTGTTTTCCATTCCACCAAAATCATTGTCTAAATGAATGCATGCTTTGTTATTTATTTTATATTTGATTCATGTATTTTATAATTTTATTTAATGGAAATTTTAATATTTCCAAGGAACAAGTAATGTATTGGATGTTTTCTTTTGTATAGGTATGGAAGTGAATTCCTCAGATTGATTGTTTATTCTTTTGTTATTACTCAAAGAAATGAAATAGAAGAAGATCACTTTAGGAACTTATCCAAGGTTAGATAATTTATTCTTCTCCCTTTATTAAGTTCAATAAAACTATTTATATTTATTTTTTGAAATTTTAATAGTGTGGATACATTAGGAATACTTCATACACAAGTATGGAACAAGTTATGTACATTAGTAATAATCACACATGGATTGTTCCATATGTGGGATGTAAGGCCAAAAATATTTCATTTGTGCCTAAGTTTTTTTCATTTCGAACCAAAATCATGGCATATTCCATGATACCTATACTTTTTATTCCAAATCCTTAAATCTACTTCCATACACCCCTTGTAAACCAAGTATTATTTTATAGGGCCTATTTCATGGTTCCCATGCATATCACATAAATTCTAAATAAATAATTAGGGTGTAAATCACTAGGTTTTAGGTTCAAAATATTTCATGGGTCATAATACAAGGTAGTTATAAATTCAAATAACATATATACTTCATGTGTACAGATCCAACCATATATAAAAATAAAAATTAGTATATAACATTACAAATGAACTAATAAACACATAATAGGATGGAAAGAGAACTCGCCTATTGATAACAATGTGAGAAAGGTAGTCACAACCTGATTCAACCTTCAATACTGGTTCAGAGCCAACTTCCTTGGGTTCCTCTAAATACCTTCAAGCATAAACTCAATGGTGAGGATATTCCTTGGATAAATCAACAGGGATAGGAACACACCTTGTATTTATATAGAGAAAGGAAGGAATATTGAAAAAGGAGTTTCCAAGTATGGGATGTTGCTCATAGAATGATGAGATTAGGGAAGCTTGCTAATATTTTCCGGGAAAGATGATCTTGTAACCTGCTATTCATTCCTTCCCATGCCCTTGAAGGTGCCTTTATACCATCCTCTATAAGTTAAGAAATTTTAATTCCATTTGGTATGGGCTCAGGGAGTTTGGGAAACAAGCCCAACCAAAATCCCAACCCAAAAATGTGGAATTATTTTTTTCCACTTTTTGAGGGAATCCGCAGGCCTCAAGCTAGCAAAACATGGATTTCCACATGTTGCACAAAGTAAACCCACACATATAAGCAAAATTCAACTTTTTAGGTGAATTTGATGAGGGAAGTTCATATTTTGATTAGCAAGCTAGGGAAAGTGTTGGGCAATGTCACAAATGCATAGGTGGGTAAAATTTTTTCTATAAATACTAAGGAACCAACCTGTTACAAAATGAGGAATCCAATCCTTAGTGAGCTTCATCTCACACTAGTACCACCATTCAATCCTAAGTTCAAAAAAAAAATATGTTACATTACACAAATCAAATTTTTTTTGTTCCTTTTAACAATTACTAAATCTTCATTTCTCTTATTTTATGTACACATGCTCGATGAGAACACATCCATATTCATAGTATTTTACCTAAGTTCACCTTTTGTATGTGGACATGTAATCCTATTACAATGTGGACAAAATTTTGACCACATCAAAATATCCCTACCACTTACAATTTTATCTAAATAAAGTATGTAGATGCATGACAATTACATTGTGGACAAACTTTCACCCTACTGCTTACTGTAAGTTACAATTTGTTTTGTTATAAATAAAGTATCTGGATGCATGACAGTTACATTATGTACAAACTTTGACTAAATAAAACATACCAAATCCTCTTATCACTATGCTTCAAATCATCAAACACCTCCGCAAAATGATGCAACAATGGCATTATGGTTTTGCAGCGTTCCACCGTATATATATGAATGAGAGCCAAGACTTCAAGTCTCTAAATTTTATAACACTTTCCTTGGTGCAACACACACTCTCCCGACACTTCACAAGATCAGGAGCACTGATGACTCGCTTACTTGACTATACTAAACTTCTACTCGTTATTTCATAGTCTACTCAGTGCCTTGTCACATCAACTTTGTCTAGTCATACTTCATTGTGTTGCTCTTCTCACCGACTTAAACTTTCATTCTATAGTTTTTTCCCATCATTTATCGTACTGCAATATAAGCATTGCCAAGCTACAGAGGAATCTATCAAAATCTACTATGTTGTATTTCTCTTCGTCCAATAATGCCTCTCATCAAGTTTTAGTTGTCGATCTTTTCGTGCTTTGATCCTTTTGAGCACTTCTATTTTCATCCTTTCATTACTTCCTTGGTATGTGTGCCATATTTTGTGCCATACCTTCTGTGTCATTTATCATTTTCTTCGCAATTGATTATTTCAAACTTTGATCCTTTTGTAGACTTATGTTTTCATGCTTTCACCTAATATCCTTTGTCCTCAAGTATTGGCGCTATATTTGACACCACGACAACATATGCAATAACAACTCAAATAAAATTTTGGAGCAACAAACATCCTAATGGAGGAAGTTATTATGATCAAAGGAAAAACATTACATTATATCAATGATCATACTTTAACAAGGAAGGAATTTGGTTGCACTCCATGATGAGTGACCTAGTGACCTAACAAATTAAATAATTTTCAAGGCCATTTCAACAAAAGAGAATAGAAAACTAGAATAAGAAAAGGAGAATTTGACCAATGGTCATCTAGCCAAAACCAATAGGTAATTCTTTTTGATGGGGAATCAAAAGAAAATTTGAGGATGGAAAGTGTGTGAGGGATCATCTTTGATTCCAATACACAATAGGAGGTGGCATCCTACACTTAGGGTTTAGTTAAGCCACATAGAGTGGAGTGGAAGTCATAGCTATGTATCAAGACTTTAAATTATTAAGAGTTGGGGAGGTGGAAACCCTCACCATCATTAGTGACTTGTTTTTATAATCAAACTAATGTGACAATGAGAATCCTTCTGAAACTAAAAATATCCAAGACAACCCAAAGGGTAGCCTCATGGATACAATGCTACAAGGAAGTCCCTTAGTCAGAATCCACCTAAAGTTAATCATATGTATGCTATATCATATGTATGCTATGACAAATGTTGGAGCCCTTGGACCCCATTTCTTTGAGGGAAACATGGATTTGAAGCACAATGGGAAAACACCTTAACCAAATATTTATTCCATGATTATAAAGTATAATAATTATTTAATAATTATGAAGTATAGTGTGGATGAGAAAACATTAATCATAATACAATCACAAAACACCTTTGAAAATGTACTTGTTAAAATCCATTTTAACAGAGATATCTAAAAAAATGCATAGTGATTAATGTTTTTTGTGGATGTACTTGAGATGATATATATATGCATTATTTGTATATTATGAAAGGTCAATTGAAATAAATGAGGGAGATCTTACTCCCCATACATGTTCCCTTATTCATGACAAATGGGCGTATTTACTCCATCCCGACTTTGTCACATCATTATGCAATCAATTTGATCCATTTGGATCTATTGATTTAGTGGCTTAGGCATGCAAGCACATGGGTTGTATGATGGCCTAACGGTTTCCATGCAATTGGGTATTCAACATTCACTATTATAGATTGATTAGTGGGTTTGTTCTCCCCTCTTCATTTTCATTTTATTAAAATGAATTTTTTTGATTTCTAATTAAAAAAGTTATAGATTGATTAGTCGGTTTGTTCTCCCCTTTTCATTTCATTTTATTTAATGAATTTTTTTATCTCTAATCAAAAGAGAACCATACAAAGAATGTGTAGAATGCAATCCCTCTTCATTTTCATTTCTTTTTATCTCTAATTAAGAAAGAACCATACAAAGAATATGTAGAATGACATAAGAGACTCGGAAACTGAAATCTAAAAATGATATCTGCATTTTGTAAATGAAGTATTTAGAATTTAAGGCATCCATTTCTTCCTTCTGACAGATGTTTCTAAGAGTAACTTTAAGACCTCCCCAAAACCCTAATATACATTATGAGGACTCTGAGGACTCGGGAAGAAACAAAGTTGATAGAGCAGGTTTCTACGGCCATAATTTAGTCTTTTATTATATTCTATAAATTTTTATGTTTTCTTGGGTCAACATGTGAAGCGATACACCTGATATTTGTGTGAATATTTCAAAATTATGTTTCCGTGCTGCTCAAGTCACAACTGCTCAAGAGTATTCAGATTTAAGAGGCAATAGCAAACACTCAGTTAATGAATGCGGCTGAAAGCCCGTCAATAAATGGTGACAGATGTATGTATTCCACTGGAGGGAGTGAAGGCGCAGTCAAGTATGGACTGATAGTTATGCCGCCAGTACAAAATTTATGGACAGGCATGTATGTATTCAACTGGATGGAGTGAAGGTGCAGTCAAGTGGTCGGGACTGAAGAATATCTGTTATGCTGCCATTAATAAATGGCGGACCGTGGCATACTGGAGGGAGTGAAGGTGCAGTCAAGTGGTCGGGACTGAAGAAAATATGTTGTGTCGCCATTAATAAACGGTGGCAGATATATGTATTCAACTGGACGGAGTGAAGGTGCAGTCAAAAGGGCGGGAATGAAGAATATATCTTGTGTCGGGTGTTGTCTCGCAAGATAGCGCGCCGTAAAGAGCGACATTCTTTGAGAAAAGACAACTAGTGCTGCATTGGCGGTGGAGACAAGTAGATGGGACTAAGAATATCTATTGCTTTGGGTGTCTTGTCGCAGTAAAATTATGAATAGCGCGCCACAGGGAGCGACATTCATTAACAAAACACAACTGGTGCTTCATGCATGCATTGGCGGGCAGAGTCATCGAGTTATCCACTATAATTTTGGTATTATGTGTTAAACGCTTCATTTTAAAATTCATATATTGAAATGAAACCCCAAGAACGGATGTAATTTTAAATTTTGGAATTATAAATTAAATTAGATATGATTAATTATTTTATTAAATTAATTATTTGAATTATCATTATATTGTACAATAAAAAATAATAATACAAATTTATAATTATGGATTAAGTTACATAGTTATTTTTTGGGAAAAAAAAGAGGTTAAAGTGCAATTTTGATAGTGCTTTAGGGGTCATGTATGGTGTGCATTGCTTGACAGTGTGTATTGGAGATAGGGATATTGAGTATTTGGCTGATATTGTTTATGGGGTGTAACTAATCTTTTGGTTTTGAGGTATGATGTAAAATTATTTTTTATTGGTTAAGAGCTTATCTTCTTTGGACAAACAAGGTAATGACAAAGGACTTTCTTTACTTTTGTTTAAAAGTTAAAAGTCAAATATTTAGTATTTTCAACAACTTTAGCTTCATTAAGATAATGGTAGGGTGGAGGATATATCTCATCCTTTGTATTTTTTTTTTTTGTTAAGTAAGAGAAGTAATTATATTAAGATCCTGCAAAATCTGAAGTAGAGTGGCAAAATACATACCTGACCAGGCTGCAGTAACTGGACTGCCAGCCATGGGGAAACCAGTCTAGCCAGCCTATCCAGAGCACTAATTAAACAAGTCATAATTTAAAAGAGTATTACTACTGTTTGTCACCCAAGACCTGGAAACTCTATAGACTAAACATACTAAAAGATTAGACACCTGGCTGGTAGCCGGACCACGTGGCGCGAAGATCTCCTGGCCAGGGTTCTTCCTCAATGTACATCGACCCATCGTCCCACTGCTTGCCACCGTCCTCATTGCACTCAGCTGCCTTGGTGTCTTCCCTGTGCGCGTCCTTCTTCCGTTCTGCTCCTGCTGGACGCGACACTTCACGCTGATCTGCATCCTTAGCCACTTGGGAGTCCTTCATTGAACTGGTTTCATCAGACTCGGAGAGCAATGCCTCGTGCAGGGACGAGATGATTCTGAGAAAGCTCGCCACCTTGGCGTCAGTGGCCCGGAGTCAATAGTTTAAGTCTGTTACTTCTTGCCTTAGCTTGAAAACCAGGTCATGCAGTGCAGACAGGCTTTCCTTGACACGAGCGCGATCAAAAGATTTAGAGAAACTTGGAGCTTCCCTTTTGGACTCACCACGAAGAGGGGGGTCGCCGCCTCTGTCACCCAAAGGGTCGTGAAAGGGCATGGTGTTAGAGGAATACGCTAAGGGGTCTAGGGAGAGCCGCAGAGTTGAGATTGGTGTGCTCGGAATGACAGCCATGGAATTGAATTGTCATACTCGCAAGTAGACAGGAGGAGACAGGGTTTGCTGGCGTGGGGAGGACTCAGTGGAGGTCGAGTCGGGAGGCGTGACCGAGGGCCGTCGAGGCTTCCAGGGAGCGCCTCTCCTTGGTTTGCTTTTGGGGCGAGTCATTGAGAGATTAATGCAACTGGCTAGGGGAATTAAGAGCAGGCGATGAGCAGAGAAGAGAACAGAGAAGAGCCCGTTCTGCTCAGGGATGAACCCTGCAACCACCATAACGAAATCTGCTCCAGGCATAGTGAACCAGTTTAATCGAATTCGCAGAGGGGAGAGGACTGTCGCATAAATGCGCCCTTGCTTCATCTTTATGAACATTTATGCGTTGGGTACGGTGGTGGGTTGTAGCACGCGCCCATCACGTGGCGGTGTGCCACGACGCCCTGTACCTTCACCCAGTGCCTACCACATGGACCGCAATACCACCCCATCCGGGGATATCTCATCCTTTGTATTATTAAACATGTAGATATTTAAATAATGGGATATGATCAATCATAATAGAGTTGTAGGTTAATAATATGTATGAGTACTTAATATTAGGGTGATAGTTTGACTAGAATTAATGTGTCACACTAACATTATAGCCCAACTTGTACATGAGATGTTACACCCCACAAGTGACTAGCATAAAATCCTATAGCTTGGAGGATATCATGGATATAATCTATCCTAATGGTAAGAAGGACATTCCTTTAATGTGAATACATAATATTGAATTCGACAATGGCATTGACTTCCTTTCACATGAATAGATAATATTGAATTCAACAATGGCAATGAATTCCTTTCACAT
>SNQJ01S0263270.1:0-12104 GCA_010110895.2 Picea sitchensis | reverse complement strand
GAAACATAAAAGGAGTGGTGTCTCCTATTAACTTAATGATCAATTGATTGTGAGTTGAGTATGATTGCTTTCTTGACCTTCCTCTCCTCTTCTGTAGGACGTGTTATGTGAAACAATAGTTGAATATACTTATCTTATGGTGTCTTAAAATAACTTTTACAACTATGAGATCTCCCCTCTATGAATCAAATGAAGATTAACCCAACCTATACACAATTTACCACTATCAAAACTTTCAATATTTTGCTTTCCATAATTGCAACCCATGCAACCATTATCTATTTGAGACATCTTTGGAGGATCATGCACCGTTTGTATGGAAGACATTAAAAAATACTGGTTTTTATTCCCAATAAAACTCAACTTTACATTTAGTTTTTATTGATAATTTCAAACATGGAAAGCAATTTATTTCGAAATCAGTGCAAGCATATGATATTTCTAGAACCATTTTCCATTTCAACATGAGTAATACCTTTCACCTCAATATGTGCATCCTTTCCAAGCAAACTATACCATTTTAATTTGAATCAAGGTGACTAAAACCATGGGCATCATATGTCATGTGTTCAATGCTACTTGTACCAATGAACCATCTATATTTAGCAACATAATTCAAACTAGTATTCATAAAAATATCATTTTTAGTTTATTATTTGTTATTCTAACCATAATCCTAACTGGGGTGAAGAATCACTTTACGTAATTCAACATGATTCTTTTAACTAATTTAGGTGCTCTTTGGTTAATTTGTTGTGTTTCAATTGTGTCAATCCATCTTCCTATGAAAGTATATTCACTCATCCCCCAAGAATACATGATATAATAGTTTTTAAATGAGAAAACCTTATGGAATAAACTTATAAATATTATTGTGCACATATTTACAACTAATATCAAATGACCATGGCTACCTGCTATGCCCAATTCAATATAGGATGGTTTAACTAAATACAACTGCTACTCCATCTAGGTTCGAGTGTATAACACACATTATCTCATTGTCCTTCTACTCTTTATTTTTTTCAAGAAGTCATTTTCTCCAGTGTTTTATTATAACTCTTCTAACTCCCCATATTGTCTATGAAAACCTTCATAAAATAACCTCCACTTCATTGACTCATACAAATTGAGATAGAACTTAAGTGACCCTTATTTGACTATCATATTCTTGTCCACTTGTCAATCAATTGGCTCCATGCATCATGTATCTTCCTCAAGAAGCATTTACATATTAGTTGCTATATGCATACCATGCACCAATATCCCTAATGTTGTCCAAACCTTTGTGGTTTGGATAACAGTTTGTCATGTCAACAAGGATTTGTCAGCAACAGACATGTTGATGAACTCCTCACTAGTGGAATCCTTGCCAATGCACACTTTGTTGGTGGGGTATTGACAATGAAATCCTCATTGTTGGAGATATTTCACACTCACACCCACCTAGTAGTTCTTTTTCCTAAGTTTACTAGGCTAAGTTCACTCTGGTTTCCATCAGTGAGTGTCCAAATATCTCTAGATGACTACCATGGTGCATTACTTTAGTCATTGTAGAGTATATCATGTGTATTATTCCATTCTCACATTGAATCAATACATTTCATTGTTTTTTCTCTCATTCTCTCTCTCTCTTTCTCTGTGTTTCTTTTGCAATCTTCATGTGAATTTATACTAGCTAGGTTCTCTGTGCAGGTTTCATCAAAACTTCACACTCATCAATGGTTACTTTATCAATAAGATCCTCATCAATGCTTTATCGACTAAAATGGAAAGAAATTAAGAAGCTAAGCAATTAGAGGACCCAAAAATCATAATTACTCGCATGAAGAAAAACATTGTCCAATCCTTTAGACTATTTTTTAGGCCAATATAAAATCTATGATAGTAATTTTACATTTACATACATAAAACACATCCCAATTTTTAACTTGATTGAAATTTTTCCTTTTTGAAATCTATGATATTAATTTTGCAAACAACCACGGTTTCTTCTACATACATAAACAAATCATAGTTATCCAGTTGGAGATAGTTGATATATATATATATATATATAATTCATAAACATTATTTAAAACTTTTTTCTCCAAGGAAAACTTCATGAGATCTACCCTCTTCCCTGAAATATTAGAATGGAGGGCGGTTCAATTGCCACCTATTATAGTAGTTGGAAAATCTAAAGACTTGAGTAAATTTGAACCTATGACATATGGCCTCCCATCAACAACATAACTTGAAAGGATGGTTCAACCATTTGAAACAACCCTGAGAACCTTTTTGAAAATTTTATTTTACAAACTTAGTTATATTATATTTTATGAAGTAGTGGTGTTGTATACAAGAGATAAGTCATGTCTAGCTTCAAAAATTACATCAACTTTAAAATATGAATTTTTTTTATAGGTATTTATTTTAAAATTTTATGTGTTTATCATAAATAAATTATATCTTGCTTAAAAAATTGTGTCAATTTCATAATCTATTTTTTTTTAAATGAATATTTTAGTGATTTTGTGATGATAGAAAAAGCATACTCAGACACACAAATTTTATTAAAGAATGAAAAGAAAATTACACAATTAATGCAAGAGCTTACAATCTCCAACATTACTCTCAAATGAGAAAATGAGATCTTTAATAAGCTCATCATACTAATTCTAAACTAATTTTTGTTATGGACATCTCATCACATAATCATGTGAGTATAACAAGTGTCCATGTACATTAAATAAAGATTCTAACAATTTCCTATTTTGTTGCTTCTAAGATGTGACTCTTTTCTAGACTTATTATCTATTCTAACAAAATACATTCTAGAGAAACCTAAGTATAATAAAATAATATTATACTAAGTACTTTAGGATCATATTATCTAACATTTCCCCCTTTGATCCAAAAGTACATTGGAACAAATACCAAGTTCTACTCTAAACTTAGTAAATTTGATCCTGCCAAGTGGTTTTGTGAAAATATCTGAGATCCGATCTTTCGAAGAACAATATACAAGCTTGATGATGCCCTTTGCGATAAGTGTCCTAGTGTAATGATACTTTGTGTGGACATGCTTTGTTTTGGATGGAAAACTGGATTTTTAGCAAGTTTAATGGCCAACTGACTATCATTTAAAAATGAAGTAGCTTCTATTTGAGAAATTCCCAAATCTTATAAAACTTTGCGTAACCAAATTATCTCACATGTTGTTTCCCATGATGATATATATTTTGCTTTTGTTGAATAATTTTCCATTGTAGTCTGCTTCTTGCAACTCCAAGAAATTGTTGTTAATCCCATATTCATCAAGTAACATGATGTTGATACCCTATCATAACATTTCCAACAAAATTTGCATGTGAATATCCAACAAGTACAAAATTTGTATTCTTCTTGTATAGAAGACCATAATCTTTCATACCTTGAATATATCTAAGAAGCCTTTTTGTTGCATTCTAGTGGCTTTCCCTTGGTTCTTGCATAAATCTTGAGAGAATACTGACTACATGTGATAAATCTAGACAAGTGGCTATCAAATAGACCAAGCTACCAATCAATTGTATGTAACTAGTGTTGTTTACCAATCCCCTCCCCTTCAAGTTTTGAAAGATTTAATTTCTTCTTTATTGGGGTGAGAACGGATTTGCAATTTGTTATGCCAAATATTTTCAGTAGATCATATGCATACTTGCATTGACTAATGAAAATGATGTTTAAATGTTGGAATACTTCAACTCCAATATAGTAGTGAAGTAATCCCATATCTATCATTTTGAATCCAGCCTGTAATTCCTTCTTTACCTGTAAAATATGATCATCAGTGTTCCTAGTAATGATCAAGTCATCCACATACATTACTAAAATCATTGTATTTTTACCTTGTAGATGCACATATAAGGTATCATCAAATTCACTTTGCTTAAATCCAACTTTACAAAGGTAATAATCCATTTTAACATACTGCCTCTTTGAAAGTTGAGGGCTCAGTAAAATCATTTGATACTAAGGAAAAAATTTCTTCGTCCCTATTTTAACTTCTTGTACCCATTTTTTTTGTTCATCGGGTCTGACATCTTTCAAAAGTTGAATAACCCACTTAGGAAGTTGATTTTGATTCGTTTGGGGATCTGAAGTATCACCATTATTAAAAATATGATTGATGACAATATAATCTCTCCTTTTTGCCGAAGTAACCAAAGGTGGAGTTTCATTATGTGATGAACTACGTGATGAATATTTAGATGAACTTTGTGATGAAGAAGAATGTAAAATTGATGAAGAATTGTCATGCTCTAAAGAAGTCCAATCAATTTCAAACCAACATTGTTGACTTGGTTGATTGTGCATCCTGATTTTCTCTTTATTGACTTGTTTGTCCAATATTTCGAGAAGGATTTCCATGTCGACAACAATGTTTCTTTTTTGTTTTGTCAAAGACAACATCTTGACTTACAATACATTTTCCATTGGTTAAAATACGATATACCTTCTTCTCATCGAAATATCCAAGCAAGATACATTTCACACTTCGGGACTCTAACTTAGTTCGGTTTACTTTAGGAACTAATGCATAATAGACTGAACCAAAAAAATGAAAAAATGTTTTCTTCAAGGCTTGAATCCATACCATGCTTCGTATGATGTGATACCATCCAAAGAAGCGGTGGGAGATTGGTTCCTTAAGTAAACAACAATATGAGTTGCTTCAACTGAGTATGAGGGACTTAAATTTTTGAAGGATGACATGGATCACTCTACTCCTAAAAAAGTATGATTTATCATTTCTGTTACTCCATTCTGCTAAGGAGTGTATGCATTTGTGAATTTCTTTCTAATTCCCTTTTCACTGCATAAAGTTTGGAATTAATTGGAAGTGAATTCCCCTCCATTATCGGTCTGTAATGTGCCAATATTTTCCTTAATTTCGTTTTCAACCAGATGTAAAAAAACCTTGAAATTTTCAAAGGTTTCTGACTTTGATTTAAAAAAATAAACCCAAGTCATTCTACTACAATTATCAATGAAGAGTAGAAAATATTTACAACCACCTAGATAAGTCTCTAGAGGTCCACAAAGGTCGCTATGGACAAGTTGCAAACATTTTTTTGTGCACCATGAACCTATTGGAAATGTCTCTCTATTTTGTTTCCCATAAATGAAAGCTTCACATATTGCATTCTCCTTCTTAAAGGTGGGAGTTCCTCGAACCATTCCTTGTTTTTGAAGTTGTGAGAGACTTTCAAAATTCAAATGTATGTATTGGACATTTCATAACCTTATAGGTGAAATCATTGAATCCACATCTCTTACAAAATATGGCTTATGAGGAATGACTTTCCCTTTCATCCTAAGAATCTCGCCATCTTCATATCATGTTATTATTGTCTTCAAATTATGTTCTGTGGAATTAATTTTCACCAATCCATCTTCCATGATGATTTGATGTCCTGCTTGTAGAATCATCACTATGGAAAACAAATTCTTTTTGAATGTTGGTATATACCAAACATTCGATATCATTTTTTCTCCAATTCCAGCAAGAGAGAATTTCACTGAACCTTTTCCATAAGGTGTGTGTGTGTGTGTTGTATCATCAACCAAAAATATTGAATTTAGTTGACATTCTTGAAATGTACAAAATAAGTCACGTCAGAAAGTCATATGTTGAGGAGCTCATGTATCTAAGATCCAAGCATATTCATAGTCACTTTTAAGATAATACTTGGAGACTTGCAAGGTTGTTGATTCTGAATTTTGAAGTGCAGTGAATACATATTCTGAAGCATCATCCTCTTGATCATTAACATATTGTGCCAAATGTGATTATTTCTTAAACTTCAGTATTTTTTCGATTGGAATGCGACAATATTTTGTATAATGACCAATATTGTTGCAATGTCTTCACACAACTTGACTTAAGTCTCGACCTTTTCCATACTAATTATCACAATTTTGAGGTCTTTTTGATTGACTTCTTCTAAAGTTGTTTGACCCTTGTTGATAATTTGTGTTTCCACTTTCTTGACTACTTCCTCTTCCTTGACCATTTCCTCTTCCTCTTCCTCTTCCATTAATTATTCCTAGACCTTATCCTATATAGGCTAACTGATCCTAATTACCACGTCCTTTGTTACTGAATTGATCTCATCTTCCTGTTGAAATTTCAGTTGAGGGTTTACTAGGAATGACTTCTGTAAAGACGACATCTTATCAAACTTGTTTCTTCTTCCCAAAAGTTTTACCATGTTGAGGTAAAAATTCACTCAACTGATCAAAAGATATCTTATCTAACTTTCCTATCAACTGTAAATTTTCCAAGAATTGTTTATAGGAGGAAGGCAATCCTGCAATCAAGATCGTTGTCATCAAACTGTCATCTACCGTGGTAAATAATGCCTTAGATATATCATGTCTTATGTTCTTTATTCTAGAGTTATACTCAAGTACATTTCCACTTTCTGTCAATTTATGTTGAAGCAGTTTCAATTGAAGGTCAACCCTTTTTGTTTCAGGTTGAGTGTCAAACAAATCTTTGAACGTTTTCCATACAGACCATGCATCAGATGCATTTTCAATGTGAACATACATTTCTTCATTTACAGAGGATTTAATCAATGCTAAATATTTATCATCTTTTAGCTCTCATTTAGCTAGTGGTCTCGCATCAGTGGGTTTATTTGGTTTTACATCTCCATTACATATGTCTTTCCATATCTCATTATAAATCAAAGTGATTTCCATATGTCATTTCCATGCTTTGCAGTTTTTGGATCCTTAAATTTTATCATATTTGGAAAACAAATTTATCAATTTGGACATTGTGATTGCTTTGAAGAGAAAAAAATGCACACAACACAAAAGAAGATGAGAAGAACACCACACACTGTGTTGCAAAAAGATGAACTATCAAGGCTTGGCCTTGACCCTCATATAGTCACTTGAATTTTTTTTTGATTGAGATTTGTACCTGACTCTAATAAACTCTTTGATAAATGTATTACAATTTCAAAATTTGATGTCTCAACTCCCTTTATTTTTTCATAAACAATGAATGAAATAAAAATTCCAATTTTGCTTCTTTAAAGCTTTCAAAATTTGACCTTCAAATTATTCTCTTTCCACCTTGAAGTGATAATTACAACAAGGGATTGATGAAAAAAACCTAGAAATCTAGCTCTGCGACATCCTGAAATGCATTTCCAAAGAAAACAGAGGCAACCAAGGGAGACGAGAAATCAAAGGACCTGTATGGAATCAGAGGGAGGGGTGCAAGCCCCCTCATACAAAAATGTGGTAGTGAATGAGGCACCAGGGGCCAGGAGTAAGAGACCTTCCTTTGAGCCACCACCTCATCTTAGGGAACATATCTTACAGGATGAACAACATTTTGACAAATCCATGGAGGTGGAAGTAGACACATCTCATTCAAATGCAACTCGAATATGCGAACTAGGGAAATGTATCCCAAAAATGACTAATGCTCCAAGGTATGTGATTTATTCAGCAAGGGTGGTAGAGAACACCCAATTTATGAAGGAACACACCTTGATTGGAAAATTTATGGGGCTATGGCATTCTGAACGAGATCTCATGTGTTGGATAAAAATGTGGTGGAACCCTATGGGTTACTACGAGCTCCAACTGAGTTCAAAGGGATTCTTTACGATTATCTTCTTCAATATTGAAGACAAGGATCGAATCTTCAAAAATGGTCCGTATTTATTCAACTCTGCAAGGTTATATCTCAGATTTTGGACATACCATTTCAGCGCAAAAAAAGATGATTTCTCATTTGCGTCAGTCTGGATTCATCTCTACTCTCTCCCAAAGGAATTTTGGCTAGAATAAATCCTCATGGGTATAGGAAATGCCCTCAGAATATATGTTAAATCCTTAGAAGCAAAAAAATAGAGGAGATACACTTCATATTCCCATATCTGTGTGTATATTAATGTATCCACATATTTTCCAGGATCCTTAACCCTAGAATATCAAGATGAGGACTGGGTCCATACCATTGATTATGAGCACATATCCTTTCTTTGCAAGAAGTGTCATGAGCATGGACACTTATTAAGATATTATCCCTTAAATGTTCTCATGCAACAAATGGTTGAAGAGAAGATGAAATATGGATTCACCCAGGTCTCAGGCCATAAGAAGTAGATCCCCAAGAAATTGATCCAGGGAATAGGAAAAAATATCTCCACAAGCAACTCCTTTGATTCTTTAATCCATTTTCCAGAATCAGAGGAGGTGGAAAACCCTCATCAACAAGACAACCAATGCATTGACAAAGTTAAGGAAAAACAGTCTCAAGATCCAGTATTAGAGCATATTCTGCCACCAAAATCCCCCACTCAAATGGATGCATACTATTGTCTAGAGGGGGGATACAATGAATGTAGATGACAAGGACCTGGATGACATAGATCTGGAAAAGCTAGAGGAGGCTTTCAATAAGAAGGAACTTCAATCCATTCTATTAGAACAACTTTGTAAGGTCCACAAATTCTATATTGACTCCATAGTAGGGGGCACCTCAAGATTGGGCATCAGATCAGATCCAGGAAAAGAACCTAGAAAATTTCTAGGAGAAGGAAAGCGAAGGGGGCGTAAATCAACACAACAATTGATCAGAGAGGTAGGTAATTTCATGATAAATTAGGGATAGATCCAATGTCTCACTGAAGGATTATTTTCTCCTCCCCCTCACTCCTCATCATGAAGATCATTTCTTGGAATATAAGAGGCCTAAACGGAAGAACCAAATAGAGGATTCTTCGAAACTGTATTATGGCAGAGGATCCAGATATTTTTTTTCTACAGGAAATGAAATGTACAAGTGATACTGCTGCAGAATTCTTCAGATGGTGTTGGTGGAAATGCATTTTTGTATACAATGACTCTAATGGGGCAGCAGGAGGATTGGCAAGGTATGCTCCAAGGTATGTGATTTAATCAGCAAGGGTGGGAGAGAACACCCAGTTTATGAAGGAACACACCTTGATTGGAAAATTTCTTGGGCTATGTCCTTCTAAACGAGATTTCATGTGTTGGATAAAAACGTGGTGGAACCCTAAGGGTCACTATGAGCTCCAGTTGAGTTTGAAGGGATTCTTTATGACTATCTTCTTCAATATTGAAGATAAGGATCGAATCTTCAAAAATGGTCTGTATTTATTCAACTCTGTAGGGTTGTATATCAGCTTCTGGACAGATGATTTCAGCTCAAAAAAAGAGGATTTCTCATTTGTGTCAATCTGGACTCATCTCTACTCTCTCCCAAAGGAATTTTGGCTAGAATAAATCCTCATGGGTATAGGAAACACCCTCAGAAGATATGTTAAATCCTTAGAAGAAAAAAAACAGAGGAGATACACTTCATATGCCCAGATTTGTGTGTATATGAATGTCCCCAAAGATTTTCCAGGATCCTTAACCCTGGAATATCAAGATGAGGACTGGTTCCAGACCATTGATTATGAGCACATACCCTTTCATTGCACGAAGTGTCATGAGCATGGACACTTATTAAGAGATTGTCCCTTAAATTTTCTCGTGCAAAAAATGGTTGAAGAGAAGATGAAATATGGATTCACCCAGGTCTCAGGTCGTAAGAAGTAGATTCCAAAGAAATTGATCCAGATAATAGGAAAAAATATCTCCACAAGAAACTCCTTTGATTCTTTAATCCATTTACCGGAAATAGAGGAGGTGGAAAACCCTCATCAACAAGACAGCCATTGGAATGACAAAGTTAAGGAAAAGCAGTCTCAAGATCCAGTCTTAGAGCATATTGTGCCACCAAAATCCCCCACTCAAATGAACACAGCCCATTGTCTAGTACGTGCTAAGGAAAGCAGCCTCAAGATCCAGCCTTAGAGCATATTGTGCCACTCAAAATCCCACTCAAACGAACACCGAATTGTTCAGAGGGGGGGGGGGGGGGGGGGGGATACAATGAATGTAGATGCCAAGGACCTGGCTGACATAGATCTGGAAAAGCTAGAGGAGGATTTCAATAGGAAGGAAATTCAATCCATTCTTTTAGAACAACTTTGTAAGGTCCAAAATGTCTATATTGACTCCACAGTAGGGGCCACCTCAAGATTGGGCATCATATCAGATCCAGGCAAAGAACCTAGAAAAGTTCCAAGAGAAGGAAAGTGAAGGGGGTGTAAATCAGCGCAACAATTGATCAAAGAGGTAAGTAATTTCATGATAAATTAGGGACAGATCCAACGTCTCAAAGAAGGATTATTTTCTCCTCCCCCTCACTCCTCATCATGAAGATCATTTCTTGGAATATAAGAGGCCTAAACGAAAGAACCAAACAGAGGATTCTTCGAAAATGTATTATGGCAGGGGATCGAGATATTCTTTTTCTACAGGAAACAAAATGTGTAGGTGATACTGCTGTAGAATTCTTCAGATGGTGTTGGTGGCAATGCAATTTTGTATACAATGACTCTAATGGGGCAACAAGAGGATTGGCTATCCTTTGGAAACCTGCGAAAGTTATTTTAGATCACTACTTTTCCACATCCTAGATTCTCTCGATGCACTATCGAGCCATCAGATCTAGTAAATAGGGGGTACTCACAAATGCATATGGACCCTAGGATAATCAAGAAAAATATTGTTTCCTGAAAATTCTCTCCAATCTAGGTGGCCTGGTGAGACCTCAGGATTGGATCCTAGGGGAGAATTCAACATTTTTCTCACACTAGAAGAGAAAAGAGGGGGCACAAGAAGACTTGACCAGGAGAGTAGAAATCTTTGAGATATCCTTGAGGAGATACATTTTATTGATATTGAAACCTGGAATGGCACTTTCACTTGGTCCAATAAGTGATCTGGAGATCAACAAATTTCTTGTAGACTAGATCAATTTCTTATATCGGAAACCCTAATGTTAGGCTAGTATCCTCCCAAATGGAGCTCATATCATTGGCTAGTTCAATTATGGATCGACACGGTAAACACACTAAAAAAAATCCATTTCAGTTTTAGAAATTTTGCTTAACTCATCTGGACTTTCCAGATCTATCTCGTACCTAGTAGGCGAATGTTACAATCTCAAATGGCACACTAATGTACAAGTTCCAACAGAGGTTGAAACAATTTAAGAAGAATCTTTGAGAATGGAATAAAAATGTATTTGGAAACATATTTCAAGCTTAGAGGTATTTATAACAATGTCTGGAGGAAATCTAACAAGAATCCATTTCACAAGGTTAGTCAGATTCTTTGTGAAAGGAGGAGGAGCTACTCAAACATCAACTGTAGGAGAGATACAAGCAGGAGGAGATTTTGTGGAGACAGAAATCCAGGGTACAATGGCTCAGGGAAGGGGAAAATAATACCAAATTATTTCATATATACATGATGCACAGAAGGTATGTTAACCATATCACTAAGCTAGAATACGATCAAGGGAACCCAATTGTGGACCATGAAGGGATAGAAACCAAGCTAGTAAACTACGACAAGGATCTTCTTTCAGAGTCTCTCTTTCATCATACTCCATCCATCGACAGATTAACTCAGAACATACCAACCATCATCACTCCATAAAAAAATTAATCCCTCATGAGGCCCATCACAATCGATAAGATTGACCAGGCCATCAAGGAAATGCTGGTGGGAAAGGTGTCAGGGCCAGATGGATTTGCAACAAAATTATTCCACTAATGTTGGTTGATGATAAGAGAGGATGTATAACTGCTAATGGAGGAATCAAGGGCTTATAGTTAGGTGATCTTAGCCCTCAATGCTACTTTTCTTAACCTCATTCCCAAGGAGGAAAGAGTATCTCAACCAAAAAAAAATCGACCCATTGCGCTCTGCAATGTGATCTATAAAATCATTACCAAAGTCATCACTCTCATACTTAATCCCATTCTTTCCTTCATCATCTCTAAGGATCAGTCAGGTTATGTCGAGGGACACCAATTAATGGACAACATTATTCTGGTACACAAGGTAATTCACTCACTCAAATCCACTCGAACTCTAGGTATGCTTATTAAGCTTGATCTATCCAAGGCCTTTGATCATCTTAGTTGGTAGTATATGCAATATCTTCTATTAGATTTTGGTTTTAG
>SNQJ01S0263269.1:0-12104 GCA_010110895.2 Picea sitchensis | reverse complement strand
TTTTAAGTTCTACGCCCATCCACCTTAAATCGACAACAACCACTATGCCACTCGATCAACGCATATGTTGATTTCCTTATACACCGATTCCATATCATATATGCCCATCACTTTGATATTAAATTGTATACATCCATGATACGCCCAATATGAGTCGATTTATCCCATATATGATAGAATGAAATATACCATTAAATTATATACATCCATCATACGCCCATCATATATGATATCCATCACAAGATGATATCCATCATATATGATTTGATGGATGGGCGTATTCCATATCCATCAAATTGTATACATCGATCGACGTATAATTTATAATGATGATATTAAATTATAAATTCCAATTTAAGTAAAAATATGTCGACTTCAATTATTTGTATAAGAATGTTGATATATATAATTTAAGTCAGAATGATGATATTCAACAATAAGAATGAGGTTTGGGATTTTTTATAAGCTATAAGGATGTTATAGAAACCACAAATAACAAATGGACATTTTTATTTCCACCTCCACTACCCTAATGAAGCCAAATATTGTTTGTATCTGAAATTGTTATAATATGGAAATTATGTATTTGAAATTGTTTTTTACTAATTTGTATTTTTACCATACATTCTGTACATTTGTGGAAGAAGTATAAAATCATTTTACACAAAGTAAAATATTCAATTCCATACATCTGTTGTGACTAATATTTTAGCGATGCTTGTGGCTGACATTTCCCTATGTCGTGATGTGACGAACTTTTGGAACTTCATAATGTGACAATAAATTGTTGTCACATTATAATGACCATTTCTCAACATCATGAGTAAAAGATGATTCTACATTGTGTTAACACAATGTGGCATTGTGACCGATCATTTCCCATGTCGTCTAATGTGGCGATCATTTCTCCATACACATTTATCAGGTCCTTAGGAAAATATAAATCATTCTCTATAAAGTGAAACATGATTCCATACATTTCATTTGGAGCTAACATTTCCCAGCGTCACACTCAGATGAACATTTCCCCAATGTGTCGTATGACGGAACATTTCCAAACTTAAGCAGCATTGAAAAATTCCTCCTTAGCATTCTCGATATTTCTAATGTTGGAAAAAATTAAAGATGATTCTCTGATGTGTTAACTATTTCCAAACATTACATTATCTTGAACATTTCCATACGTCGCATTGACGAACATTTCATTAGCAATGATCCATTTCTAATGTCGCATTTTGGCCAGGCATTTCCCAAGCGTGCAGCATTGTAGTCCATTTCCCAACCTCACGAACAGTAAGAATATGATGAGTAAATGCAGTGCGTTTCTAAACATGCATTATGATGGAATATTTCCCAGATTTTATCATTTTCTATAGAAATGTGATGACCATTTCCATTGTCATTGTGATGAACATTCCTATTGTTTCCATATGACACAAATTTCCCAGTGTGTCAATCATCATCACAATGTAATACCATTATTAATATAATACAATTACAAGGTCAGATTTCGATTATTGACAATCATGCGTCCTGATGTGACAAAAATTTTCATTTTGTTATCAATGTCCTTAGAAAAATATAAATCATTGTCTAAAAGTGGAAACATGATTCCATACATCTCAATGTGACTAACGGTAAGCGTCGCGTCGGCGAACATTTCCGATGTCGCTGATGTGATGAACATTTCGAACATCCTTGATGTGAAAAAAATTAGCGCTATTCTTGACCATTTTCCTATCGTCGCAAAATTAAAAGTTGATTCTACACTATGTCAAGTGTTTCCAAACATGTCATTATGATGAACATTTCCCCGTCATTGTGATGAACATTTCTAGCGTCATAATGTGGCGTAAATTAATGTCGCATTGTCACGAACATTTCCCATCGTCACATGTGAAACATTTTCCTTTGTTATCAATGTCCTTGGGAAAAATATAAATCATTCTCTATAAGGTAAAACATGATTCCATACATATCATTGTGACTAACGTTTCCCAATGTTGCACTCCGACGAACATTTCCCAAACGTCGCAACGTGATGACGAACATTTTCTAGCGATGTAATGTGACAAGTTCATGACCTGACGATGCGGCGACCATTTTCCCAAGGGTGTAACATTAAATATGATTCTACAATGTGTCTATTGTTTAAACGATACGTTTTGATGAACATTTCCCAATGATGCATTGTGACGAACATTTCCCTAATACATTAATTTGTTATGAAAAATATATAAATATAGTAACTATATTATGTTGGAACTGCATTCATACTGGCAATATGATTAAATATTTTAATGTTTTAATGCTTTATTAATGTATTAATTAACTATACTTTATTAATGTATTTTTCATAATTTATAAATGTTTTATTAATACATTAATTTATTAATAGCACATTAATGTATTTTTCATAATGTAATTTTTTTATTAATGCATTAATAAATTAATGAAGAATATATAAATATAGTAACTATATTATTATATTTAAACACACTAATACTAATTTAATATACTATTATAATTATAGTACTAACTTAATATTATTATGATTTGTACTTGAAATGTATTTGTTAGTCCTTCATTAATACATTAATTAATAATTTATAATATATTGATATATTATTATAGTATATTAATTTGGATGATATATTATTAGTATTGATATTTCCTTATTTTATTAATGTGTCATTATCTTATTAATTAATATAATAATTTATTATTGTATAATATTATTATTAATAATAATATTATTATTATAACAATGTATTGCTTTAATATTAATACATTAATGTGTACTATATTAATACATTAATAAGGTAAAATATTAATGTCTGATATTAAATTATGAGTTAATATTATTATAATTTATTATAGGTAATGCATTTGGTGTTTATTATTACATTTGTAATAATGAGTTATTACAGTATTATGTGTATTTTTAATATATTAATATTTTCATAATGTGTGTATTTTTTTGTATTTATGTAATGTTTTAATATCAATGTTTATGTTTTTATGTATTAGTTTAAGTTAAGTATGTATTTTACTGTGTATAATATTAACATTGATAATATTAATATAGTAAAGTTTTAATAATGATTTACTAATGTATTAATTATTAATAATTTTTTTTTTTTTTTTTTTTTTTTTTTTTTTTTTTTTTTTTTTTTAATGTATTAATACTTTAATGTATTAAATGCATTAATGTATTAATGCATTAATTGTTTGTTAAATACAATATTATATAATGCATTAATTTAGGTATTATTTGTTAGTGTTTTTATTAATACATTTATAATGTGGGTTAAGTTATTACATTATTATAATGTATTGATAATATATTAATATTTTTCATAATATATTGATACTTTTAATGTATTCATAATAATGTTTTGTATCCAATATTATGTTTTGTTTATAAAATATTTATTACATTAATGTATTAAATGTATTTAAAGAATTTAATGTATTAAGATATAAATTAATGGTCTACTAATGTATTAATGTATTAATAATGCTCTAATATATTAGTATTAATGTATTAATAATGTTTTACAAAATGTATTAATACATTTTATTATTGTTAATAATGTTTTACTAATGTAATAATTGTTAATGTGATTTAATGTGTTATTAATGATGTCATTAGCATTATTTCGGATGTGTCTGATGCAAATGTATTTAATGTATTAATGTATTAAATACAGTGTGTGTATGATTTAATATGTTGTGTATTTAATACATTAGTGTGATATATAATGTGTTATATATTAATTTTAATTATTGTATCATTAATACATCACATTATACATTATGGTATTGATAATTAAATTTATACATTACATTAAGATAATTAATCAATACATTTATACTTAAATATATAATGTAAAAATTAATTAATAGATTAATTATTAATTATATAATTAATAGTTGTTTCTCCTACCGGTCGATGGTCAACTAGCAGCAACCACTTGATAAAGTGGTTGATATATCGGCGATCATTATTTAGAAATGTGAAAATAACAAATCTATGTAGAAAAGAGGAAAATCATTACTAACTATCCATGGAATGCACATTGATTCATCACCATCATTCAACAAAAACCATACCACATAAAATGACTAGTTGATGATCCATAAAGAGTAAGGCCTCTCTAGTCTCTTGCATCTTGTATGTTTACATTTGAGGCTAAGCTGGTAAAAACCAAGGAGTTTAGGTGGGAAAACCATGTCTAAATAAAATGATTAGTTGGTGGTCATGGGGGGATGAGCTTTCAACAGAGTTAAGTGGATGGGGTTTTGGTGTATGGGAGAGTTTAGTCTTATTGAGACATTTGGATCTCTGAATATTGATGTGAAATTTTATATTAGAATACTCCAGTTATAAAAGCTTAGCATTCATAGTTGTTAGAATGGTGACAACAAATCCCCACAGGATGTGGTCTCAATCATTATTCTCTTTTGGTTGAGATAAAGCAAACTTAGGTTGAATGTATAATTAATGAATTAGTTTTATTGTAACAGTGGGAGAAATTGTTTAAATATCTATGCTTGAGAGACAAATATTGAGCAAGAGGCTTCAAGCCCTCTCCAGGATGCTAGTTGTAATCTGATATGATAAAATAATGTTGTCTGTCAGGTGGATGTTTCCCCTCACCACAGGGGTTTTACCACATATCTTGTGTCACGTGCAGCTTATTGTTATGTGATTGTGTGTAGTGTCATTCTTCCTTTGATTTTTTGCAGGGTAATTAAGATCTTTGTGGCTTAATGGACTCAACAAGTGGTATCCAATTGTGTTGTAGGTGAATCAGAGGTGTTGGAAGGAGAAAGATCACAGCTGAAGGAGAATGAGCCATGAAGGAGATGAAGTGACATCCAAATTAGTGATCGTCTTTAGGATTGAAGAAGACTCTTTACAAATCAGTGAGTTCACATGCATCGACAAGGAAGTCAACATGAGGCTGTAGAGAGGGGTTACTGAAGTGTCCCCAAATCTATACTACATACTCGAGGAAAAGAATCTTTGAGAGAGTTCTACAGGCGTGAGGTTTGTTTGTTGTGTGAAGGAGGAGAGCCTGTAGTTGTTTTTTTGACTCGATCCGAAGAAGAATGCAGAGTTGAAGGAAGAGGTGTCAGTGTAGGGGGACCTGTTGGTAGTCACGTGATAATTCCTTCAAGGAGCCTCTTTAGAAGGGAGGAAGCCATTGGTATTGGAGGCACTGTGGCTAGTGCTCATGGATTCCAGGTGATTGTACAAAATGTTTTGTGCATTGACACTGATTGGAGGCCGATGTGATCAAAATGGTAGTGATGATTGTTTTATATAATAAAGAACGGGTCAGCGCAAGTTTGATATCTTGGGTGTGAGGTTACAATTTCTTTGCGTGAGAAGTTGTGCTCGTTGAAGAATGAATGTAAATACAATGAATTCTTGACATGGAGTTCATTGGTCACACCATCATTCTCAGTGAAGGTGAACCATCTGGATGAGAAGATCCGTGGGTCATGTTTATCACCCATGCACAAATTGTTTATCACATTGTGCTGTTGACCAGTGCCTTTCGAGGAAAATAGTCTAGCTTGGTTCACGGAGTTGGCGAGAGGAAGTGCTAGGTATTGTGATGGGGTTATGACGTGGGGCTATGAAATGGTACATCATTTAGCTGAAAAGGCGGGAACTACATTAACAATATTGAGATTGATCATGCATACAATAACAAACTACAATCTTCTTTTATGATCAAATATCACACATTACATTATGATACAAGTAGGAGTTAATAATTTCAACAATCCACCTTAAAGAGTACTTGTCTCAATCTATGTTAGTTTAGGTATTAGATCATCCTCTAGTTGACAAATTCTCTACCATGAATCGAAGATAGTGCTCATCAACAAATTCTATATTAGGTCCAACCTGGAACTTACATCTTATACATTAATCATGTAGACACCAACAGATTATCAATTTCCATAAAGGAACAACCATCCATCGGAATAGATGGGTACCTAACCATTACAACTATTAGTCTAATACGATTTCCTCCAAGTAAACATGGTCCATTAAAATTCTCGATGAACTCCCCCCTTAATGTAAAACTTTCAGTTTTTATATACTAACACCTTATGGATATCATCTTTGATGGATATCATATGTGATGGGCATTTGATGGATGTATACAATTTAATGGTATATCTCATTCTATCATATATATGGGATAAATCGGCTCATATTGGGCGTATCATGGATGTATACAATTTAATATCAAAGTGATGGGCATATATGATATGGAGAGAAATGGGTGTATAAGAGAATCAACATATGCGTTGATCGAGTGGCATAGTGGTTGTTGTCGATTTAAGGTGGATGGGCGTAGAAATTAAAATTTATAAGTTAATATCATCGTTCTTATTGTTGAATATCATCATTCTGAATTTTGGATCTGAAGCACATGAAAGAAGATTTTATAATGATACCACTGAATCCTAAACAACTGCACTTAGAAAACATTCAACAACACAGACACTATGTGATGCTTGTCTTATATGAATTTGAGACATGCCTTGATTTTATGGATAACTTGTGCTTGGCCCTAGACGTCAATGCCCTCCAATGTCACAATCGAATAAAACCTGCCAAATTGATCTCGAGGCCATATTGATAAGCGATGAATATATGGATATCATAGTGGCGATATTACGGCCCATTTTGTACATTTCAAATGTCGTTCTCTTCTTTTTCAAACACCTGAATAATATTCATCTCAGATTCTTCTATCTTCAACACTAAGATCATTTTATTTACCCCAAAGTGTAGAATAGAGGCCCACAATGATGAAACTTGCTCCCCCCACACTACACAGTTTTATTATCAACATCATAATCAATAGCATCTTGGAATACACTAGGTTGGAATTTTGAAATCAGTAAATATTATATTTTCATGTCCTAATTTACAACTTTACGTAGAGATTAATTGAGATATGAAAATAGAAATAGAAGCACATTCCTCAGGAAAAAATCTTTTGGAAGTAGAATGAAACATACATACAAGAGCATAATGATTATCGAGACCCAGCATCTTATAGAAGTAAACCAAAATAATATTCAAAGTGTATTTCTTTAGAGGGGAACTTCGGAAAAGTTTCTAGTGAGATGTTACAGGACAACTCTTTATCTGTTAATGAAAGTAATCTCAGACAATTTATTTTATTCTTTATTGCCTTCTTTCCCCTTGAAAATATTTAAGTGGTTTTCTGTGATGAACGTACTTTTATACTTGTCAATACTTTAGAGGTTGTAAGAAGCATTTTCTATACAGTAAAACCAAAAGGCGTAGAACAAAAATTTACATCAACAAACGTCTGGCAGGCACTACATTAACAATGGGATTGAAGTGTGGGAATTCTTTCGACTTTACAGAGACATTCATGAATGCTTCCATGATGAATTTCGGTGGACTAAAGCAGGAGTGGATAGGTGTCCCATTGTGTTGTCTTGTCAAGAAGAAGCCAAAAAAGTCACAACACCATTTTCTTTTTCACTCACACTCCTAAACATCTTCCCTGGAATCTTGTGGCAATGCATATGCACACTCATCATAATGTACCGACTATTTTTTAATTCCTTCTACATTAAATAACCATCAAATTAGGTTACAAGTTGTGTCTTTGAGTATCGATATTCCATCAATGTTTTCTTAAATTTGACCATAATACTCTCAATTATGGATTTTAGAGAAGTTTGTAGGCACTGTTGATAAAGAATAGGAACTTAAAGCATTGCGTCTGGTGGGATATACACCCAATAAAAGTTTGTGTCTCTGAGTATTGCAACTGGTGGGATACTCCTTTGGTAAAAAAAAATGTAATCCATAAAATCATTGGAACTATATTTCAAGAGACCAGACATGACGAGAAATAAATAATTATCTACGTAATCATTGCTTTCGATGGCCATCAAATAAATTCTCGTCGAATCATGCTCGATTTACTTGGAAATAGTGATCTTGATGCCTTACCTCCATTTTCCTCCTGGACAAGGTCTCGGATCTACCTCCAAACTTCATATATATCTATAAAGATGAAATTAAAAAATAAAATAAAAACATTTCTTTGAAGGGTGATTATCAAAAATGTTTGAGATTCTTGCATCATATTATTTTTACCAAACCCTCATATAAACGTCAAAGTCCTAAACTTTCCCTCACAACATTTAACATATTGAAATGAAACCACAGTGTTGAGGGTTGGGTTCTTTAAAATAAAATTTTGTCCATATCAAAAACCGAACATGGCCATTAGGCGACCATGCCAAACGCCAAGTTAATTCCACTATCGCGAGTTTAACTTAATGTGTTAATTGAAAGGCCGATTGTCCAAATGTCATGTTGATCCCACTATCGCCAATTGAAAGGCTAATTTTCCAAACGCCAGGTTAATCCCAGTATTTCCAATTTAACCTAATGTGTTAATTGAAGGCGGATTGTTTATGGAAGCCTCCAAGAGTTGGTCCACTCAATACCAAGAGTCAGTCCACTAAACCTAGCATCCAACATGCATCCAATTTAACCACCCGTTAGTTTAATGCGTTAATTGAAACGCAGGAAGTGGTCACCACACCGCACGCTTCACATTCATGAAACGTTGTCCAAAATGATAGGTGGTATCCATAGTGATAACCCTTGAAATGCCACCATGTGCTTGTTGAAGCAGCGGTGGATTCTTGACGACTTACAACTTAACCATATGTCGGCTACCACTTTGCGTCCATTCTAAACATCATAATGTCAAGGGCATTGGCAATTACAGCGTTTATAAATATTATTTTTCTTAATGGAGTTAACACACATCGATCAATGGTCACATAGTAATTTGTTAATCATATTAAGTAAATGTGAAAAGAGTAAACAAGGTACTTGAAGTATATGCAAGGAAATTATGAGCATTAATTTCATCCATTGATTAGACAATTACGACTAAGAATATCCCGGCATCTTTAATTGTTAGCCATAAGATTAGAATTTTTAGATTAAAAGGAAGGTGATTAATTGTGCCCATTCAATAGATTAATGCATGCTTCGGCGTAACTTTCGGCGTAAATATAAAATTTCACATCAATATTCAGAGATCCAAATGTCTCAATAGGACTAAACTCTCCCATAAACTAAAAATTCCATCCACTTAACTTGTTGAAAGCACCATCCCCTCTTATGGACCACCAACTAATCATTTCTACGAGACATGGTTTTACGACTCTAAAACTCCTTTTGGTTTTCTGAGCTTAACACTCAAGTAAACATGTTAAAAGATGCAAGACTAGAACATAAACCCTCTTATGGATCATCAACTAGTCATTTTATGTGGTATGGTTTTTGTTGAATGATGGTGATGAATCAATGTGCATTCCATGGATATTTAGTAACGATTTTCCTCTTTTCTACATAGATTTGTTATTTTCCTAAAAATATATAAAAATATATTTACTATTTTAATTTTTAAAGAGATTTCAATATAATTATACACTAAATTAAAAGCAAATATTCAATTCATTTAAAAATATGAATGTTATTATTTATAAATATTTTGGATTGAATGGACCATAACATTTATAATTGATTATCTGTCGAGAAACACCAAAAATATGTTGAGTTTTGTATTCAAAAATTAACTATACACATATAAATACATTAAACATTTCCTTACAATAGGCAGAAGAGAATATCTCAACCACACGTGAAATATAGGCCAGAATTTTGAGCTTTCATATCAAGCCTTATATCTAACAATCGCCTAGAAATGAAAAACATACTTCTTACATAGAGACAAACTCTACCTTATAATGACCAATACAATAAAAAAAAATAGTTTTATGATCAAATATCTACATTACATTATGATAGTAGGAGTTAATAATTTCAACAATCCACCTTAAGGAGTACTTGTCTCAATCTATGTTAGTTTAGGTATTCCATCATCCTCTAGTCCTCAGCAACAAATTCTCTACCATGAATCGAAGATAGTGCTCATCAACAAATTCTATATTAGGTCCAACCTGGAACTTACATGTTATACATTAATCATGTAGACACCAACAAATTATCAATTTCCATAAAGGAACAACCATCCATCAGAATAGATGGGTACCTAACCATTACAACTATTAGTCTAATACGATTTCCTCCAAGTAAACATGGTCCATTAAACTTCTTGATGAAATCCCCCTTAATGTACATAAACTTTTATTTTATATGCCTAACACACCTCCCAACATCTACAACTAACACAATACACCCATAGAGAATATATCCAACACATGGGCCATTCCTACAAGTGTCTAACAACTCCATAATATGGTTTTTCGATTAATAGAACAAGGTCACTTAAATCACCAAATCTTCAACAACGCATGGAAAATGGGTATGCATGCTTATCCAAGTCTTATAGTGATATTCCCTTTACATGTTACATACAAAGATACATGGGCATACAATTACCATACTATATTGCACAGAGAGAACATAGGTACACTATTGGAAATCAATGTCTAGCTACCACTACAACAGTTCTCCAAAGTACCAACTCTAGCTAACATACAACATCGAAATTTTCAAGGACCAATACATAACATCTATTCATGCACCATCTATATTTCTATATGAATATGGTGTGATTCTGGATTCCATATGGTCCCAAAAACATGTGAACACCAACCTGTGAAATTTCCTTGTTTATCCATCACTATTTTATCTCCACTATTATCACAAGAATTCTCACCAATGTCCTTTAAACCAAATGATACAAAACATTTTCTACATCTAGAACAACATTTATGTCCTTCTTGTTGCAAACTAATCATTCCACCTTATAATTAACTATACAATTGACACTTGGGTTCACTAGAAAGAACAATGTACCTTCACTACCACATTAAAAAACCAATGGCTATTCATTGTAGCAAATTGCTTCTATCTCTAAACCAAAGTGTTGATGCTCCTCCATTTACTTATAGGACATCATCTCAAACAATATGCTAGTTGAGAACCAAGCATACCTTTGGGACAAACAACTTTGGTACAACATGGAATTGATTGGAACCTCTATTGTGCTTTAGGTCACCATAGTTTATTAAGGTTGTATTGTATATGTACATATGTTATGTGACTCTTGACCAATATGTTTTAGGCCAAAGTGCTTATGATGTTTTTGGGCTAGAGTTCCTATGATGATAAAAAGTTAGATAGCCTATATTGTAATTAGTACATATAGCTCATTAATGAAAATACATCCTAAAACCAAGTTAGATGAATAGTATGGGGGTTAGGACTCCACAGGAGGGAAAGGGCTGAGGGATTAAGCATATCAAGAAAGACATAATATTATATTCTAATATATGTACATATGTTATATTGGCTACTGAGCCAATATGGTTTTAGGCCAAAGTGCTTATGATGTTTTTGGGCTAGAGTGCCTATGATGATAAAAGGTCAGATAGCCTATATTGTAATTAGTACATATAGCTCATTAATAAAATACATCACTACTGCAAACCAAGTTGGAAAAAATAGTATGGGAGGTTAGGACTCCACAAGAGGGAAAGGGGGCTAAGGGATTAAAAACAGGGAGCTAAGAAAAGGAACATAATATTATATTCCTAAGTCCCAAATCTTATTTTCATAATTATATCCTACATTCCCAAGTGATAGGGGAATAATTCCTTGAGTGTCACTTGTCAAAAGGGTGACATGCATATAAAAGAATTATTTTCTAATGGAAAGTGATTAATCGATTCATTCTTACCCACTGTACCTCATCTATACTACTACAATTTACTATACCATATATGTAAATGTGTACCAATTTACCCTGCTAAGATAATATGTATCATTGTTGAGTTGTTTCTTGGTTGTTACTGTTGCACTGAGTTGTGGGTTAGATGGGAAATAATTGTAAGGTTATTATGTCTATGAATTCTTTGAAATCTAGGTTAATTATATTTCGAATTCATTGCACAATTATCATTAGGATTCCTTGAGGAAGGCTAGAGACCCGGAGTGAGAATTTTTTGGGTGGTTTCATAAGGTGTGAATCCTAGAG
>SNQJ01S0263268.1:0-12104 GCA_010110895.2 Picea sitchensis | reverse complement strand
TGATGATGTCAATTATCTATAAAACCTATGAATTGATGCAAGACTTCAAGACTGGTTATCTCACCCTATCATCTTCAATATCTATGTTTATAAGCTAGTTAACTAGTACTGTGATAGGATGTATTTTGGCACCCCTTATCTTCTGGATGTTTTGGAGAACTATTGATATAGGTTCCCTCGATGGAGCATACAAGGCACCATATGCTATGATATTCCAAGAAATGGAAATTTTGGGTGTGGAGGGATTTTCTACATTGCCAAAACACTGCCTGTAGATTTGCTATGCCTTCTTTACATCTACAATACTAATCAACTTACTCAGGGATTTGACTCCTCACAAAATATTAAGGCCTGCATAAGAAGAGGACCATGATGTACACAGAGCTAAAACAAAGGATATTCTTAAAAAAAATAGATATCTGGAAATTCAAATTCTAAGCTACAATAAAAATTGCATAATTTTTCTGTAGGTGACTGTTTCAACAATGAACTTCTGACGAGTCTCCCAAGCAAACGATGAAGAATTAGGAGAAACCATAAAAACCCCACTTTCAAAATGGGCCAAATTAGGTGAAAAGGGGGTTGTTTCTCGAGAAAGTAAACCATTTAGTAGATACAAGTGGAACTTTGGGATTGATTTTTCTATATTTACTGATTTTTCAAGATTTGTTGATTTGTCCAGATTTGCTGATTTGTATAGATTTTTCTAGATTTTCTAGAGTTTCCACTTCATCAATTCGACCTGTCCTTGATCAAGGAAACCAATAAATGAAGTTTGAGTGAGATTTTGTTAGATATTATGAGATCTAACAGATATTTTAGGAGTTAGGATATGGGGCTAAGAGAAAATATCTTTTCCCTAAGATCCAGGATTTTGTTGATTAACTATAGAATAAAAATAGAATCTAATCCCTTTTTTCTAGCCAGGTATATCGAGATGTAATTTTTGAGCACTCAACACACCCTAAAAGACTTATCAAATTTTGTCACTTTTTGGGTACCACTTGTTTTCTTCATTTCTATGACTCGATTTCATTTTGGGGAATTGGTTTATCTCTGTTTGTTTTCATTCAAACATAAATGGATACAACTAACAAAGGATCTTATTGATTTATTGATACTCATCGACAAAATATAAGAATGATAGACATTGAAAAAATCTGTAAAGCAATCACCGATAGTCGATGAACGATGCACTTTATCAAGGTCGGGGAAATCTAGAAAGGTTAAAAAAATCATTTTTAAGCGACAAACATAGCGTCGATCCTTGATGTGTTTTCGACATCGGGGATTTTTCGAGAGAGTTAGTTCAAGAACACTTGGGTAGGTTTATCGCCGATCACCGATCCTTGATACTTTTCAGCATCAACATGATAGGACGTTATAGCAAGGGATGTATGTCTAAAGGAAAATCCCCAATGTCGAAATGAAACGCTCCTCATGCCCCTCCCACCTCATTTTCTCTATACCTTCTTGAAAAGCATTCTTATTTTAGTTGGTTGAGTCAATTTCCTGTTACTAAATGACTTGGTTTTTCATCATTATCTTTCTTGATTGATTCTTTGCGCATTTTTTTTATGTTTTCTTGAATCATAATTTCATGTCGTGATTTGGTTCGAAATACTTGTCATCATGTTTTCCATTGATTGAGTGTGCAACAAGTCCACCAAGATTTTTGTGTGCGTAGGAGACATCTAGGGCCACCAAGTACTTTGTATGCATAGTAATATTCCACAGGAAAGACACATCAATTCAGAGTAGTCCATTTCGGGATTAGATTGCAAGCCAAACAGACAGGTCAAATCTTCAACGGTGAAGATCTAACAGTCGATGCAGATCAACGATTCCTGTGCATGCAGAGTCTCAAACTCGATCAAGGTTTAATCATAGAGTTACAAAAACTTTACTCTGTGACTTCGGCACCGAAACATCCTAGAGATCTCCACACTTCGCACTCAAAACTCCCGAATGTCGAAACACCAAGGCCATGTGGCATTCATCAGTTAAGACACATGGCACTTATTTTAGACACCTTTGGTTACATCATCTATCCATTTTCGTGTGACACATGTCACCCTTCTTTCTGTGACATGTCAGCGACATGACATCAGACTTCCACATCAGATCTGGGAGATCAACCATCCAAGAGGTTTTACTTCGAGACAAGCATAGATCACTGAACTGTCGAAACACCGAAGTTCTGAAGTGACATCAGGATGCCATGTCACTTTGGGCCCGTACTATTGCAGGAGAACTTCATGCTTTACAATCCAAAATTCCCTAAGACCAAAGTGTCGAAGCACATGGAAAACATCAGTTGAGACATGTGGCACACTCATCAGTCATGACACGTGGCATTCATTCCAGGTCATTTGGTTGCATCATTCGCCCATTTCCACGTGACACATGTCACCTTTCTTTCCATGACACATCAACGATATGACATATGGTCTCCATGTCAGATTTGGGAGATCTTCCTTCAGGGGATTTCCAAGCAAAACATTCATAATCTCCCGAACTCCAAAGTGCCGAAGTGACGAGAGACTTCCACGTCACTCTGAGAGAAAGTCACTTCAGGAGATATTCATGCTCCGTGTTCAAAACTCCCGAGCTCCAAGAAATTTGTGCCATCACTAAGTATGTCTAGGGAGGTTCTAATATGGAAGAAAGATATAAACTTTAGTACGGGTGCTAAAATGACAGGGTTACCAAGATCACAGATTGCAACACGATCAACGGTCACACTTCATTGCGGGGATGCAAAATGCTCGAACGTTAATTTTCCAGAGCAATCCTGCAATTGAAACCATGGTATAATGTATGAGGTACGTGGTATCTTGTGGTGGATTATGGGGGTTGGAGTGGTGTGGACCCAAACCACCCTAAAAAACTTCCACAATCACGTGCTTATATGACGTCAGGTCACCATGTCACTTCAGGAGATTTTCATGATGCACATCTAGTTGTCTCCAGTGGCCTCCAACAGTGCACGTGCACACCATGATCAATGCAGAACTCATCTCTGTCACTTCAAATCAGTTTCTTCCACAATTACAGTTCATCCTGCGTATTCATCAGTGCATTCTCAGAGACAGTAGCATTTTTTAGTTAATCAATTCCAGAACCGTTTTAGATTAAATTAATAAGTGGTCTTCTATGTGTGATAAGAACCACTCTTTTTATTAATTCAAGTTTGAAGTATACACTGTTGTACTCCAGTAGTGTTTTAGTCAAGTTAATTAGTCGTTCTAAATTTTTTAATGGATATTTAAGTCTCATTCCCAGATGGACGAGAGCCTATGCAACTCTGATAAATATGCAGTTTTTGTATGTTTAAGAGGTTGAGGGTTTTTGCAAAGACCCTCATTTTTGGATTTTTAAAGAACTATTTTGGGGCTACCTTAATTGAGAAGTCTTGTTTAGGAATAGAGACAAGTTTATGTTTTTCATCAAAGGCATGTGTTATTGGATTTATGGAGGAATTAATTATGACTTTATCTCATGAATCAATGCTGTAACGAGTAAGAGTTTCTGAATTTGTTGATAAGTTATTTGATTCAATATTTTTTATAATTTTTGTCTCTAATGATGGAAAGAAAATCGTTGTGTTAATGTGTGATTAATGATTAGAGCTAAGGAAACTATTTTTCTTGCCATCGTTTACTACATGTATGTTTTCTTTCGATAATTGTATTTCATTCTATAATTGGTATACCAACAAGTTGATGTATTAGTACAAGGCTTGTCGCAGGTGTAAGAATCATTGTCTGCATGCTTGAGAATGAGGGTTATCTCGAGCTCATCCTTCTTTAGTAGTTATTTTTTTCCCCTTTGTTACTTAGCTGGTTTATACCATCACATATCTTGTATCAGACCCACCTATAAAGAAAACAAAAAAAAGAGACCATTCAAACTAAAGGAGGATCTTTCATAAGAAGACATCCTATCAATCACTACGTAAATCCCATCGATTAATTGGACGGGTCGCAAGATCTGGAGAACCATTCCACTATCAAACGCTGAAGAGTCTAATTGGGCCTCGGTGGCGGTTTTTTTTCCTGTTGTTGAGTTAAAGGGATTTAGGACCCCTCAACAGAATTGGCGCTAGGAGGGCCTGAATAATGAATGGTTGGAAATATTTTTAATATAATATTTCACACAACCTATAGATTCAAAACAACCCACATGCACCAAGTACTCCTGAAACAAGTAACTCACCCCAGCAAGATGAAGAAAATTTATTCCTTGAAATACCTTATGCTCTTCCCCATGAGGAGTTGAACCAATTTAGAATAATCACAAGAGCTTATGCCTGACAAATCGGAGCACTACCCTTAGCTCCGTTACTTCCTTGTAGAAACAAAGTAAGCAGACCAGTGGTCGACACCATCGACCAGGTTTTTTTTCACATAGTAGAAGACCTGATAGATTTCACCCTCACTGAAATCAAACATCCCCTTAATATAATCCCTGAAACACCAGCCATTAACTACTTCGAGGCCAATGATTTTTCTGACGAGGAAGGGTTCAATTCAGAATGCTCAGTTTCAGAGTCGGGCAACATGGAAGATAAAAATGATCATAATAAAGAAAGGGGAGACCCACCCCAGAATAATCAAACTTGGTTGGCCAGAGATGCTTTGGCCATCCCCAGACAAGTACATAACCTTCCCTGACATCCAGAAAAGTTACTCCCTAAATTTGAACCTGAAACCTTAGGATTTCCTGAAGACCACATCAAAAAATTCATACTAGCTATTAGACTGATGAATTTTCAACATGAAGACGTAGTATGCGGGATTTTTCCCTATAATTTTGAGAATTCAGCCTCCACATGGTATTTTAACTTTCCTGTAGGGTCCATAACTAGTTGGACGAAGTTTCAAAAGGATTTTCTAGATAAATTTGTAGAAGAAACCACTACGAGAGCTTTGATGGATGAGTTGTTCTCCACCACCATGAGCTCAAAGGAGAACGTTAAAGACTTAAATCAATAGTTCACCACTATCCTAAACAAATTTCAACCCGAAGCTAAACCCATTAAAGAGTTGCAAATCGAAGTGCATGCTAATGCTCTCCCACCTTCCATTTCCATGTTTGTGAAGAGGGCTGCCAAAACAACCCTAGTTGAGAATTTTGAGGAAGCTAAAACAATATAATTCCAAATGAAGGGATGTAAATAAGGCCAGGTCTTGTTAGTTAAGAATGAAGTTCAACCTCCTCCCAGGAGATGACTCTTGTTGACCATGCCCCCAGGGAAACAAATAGAACAAGGTCCCAAAAAAGGAAGTGGAGACATAGAATACCTATGACGCATGGTAAAGAAGTTGTAAAACAAAATCATAGACATGAAAATAAGTGCAGGGGAAGGAATCCAAGACCATGGGCCCTATAAATCCTTTTTTAAAATAAATCCACCATTCAAATCAATTGAACCTTCCCCATCCAACTTAAACATCGATCCGGGAAATGTAGCATCCAACTCTTTTTGTACCTATCACCAAGATAAACATTCTGAAAGAGATTTCCCACAATGGGTGCATGCCATGAATTTGATGGCCAACCGGTTTCTAGATGAGGTTTCCCTTACCGAACAATCAAGCAGCTCAGCTATGAATATTGGTGATCAAGAAGAAGTTGATCCACCAGAAGAAACAACCATGCTCATATGGGACCCTGACCTGCCAATGCCTTCCGATGATCTATTTGAAGTTCAAGAACCACCCGCTGAGGTTTTGGCTATGAAAACACGAAGTAGGGGTCAGCCTGTCTCAAATGACCTTAATACTGCCCAAAATTCGAGAGAGAAACCAATGTCCGATAAAAAAAACCTCCATAATTGTTTGGTTAGCTCGGGAGAATCCTCTAATGTTATGCCATTATCTATATGCAATAAATTAAACAAAATCCCTCTCAAAAGTGATAAACATGTGATACAACTAGACAAAACCCAGGTGAAGGTTATGGGAGAGCTCAAAGATGTCATGATCAGGATGGCGACACACCCAAAATTTGTTCAAGTAATTGACATCATTGTAGTAGATATCCCAGAAGCTTATGGATTTCTATTTAGTCAAGATTGGTTCGTGGAGTTGAATGGATACTTTAGCAGAGAATGGGCTCACCTTTGGTTTCCATTAAAGGGACACACAAACATGATTAAGGTCGATAGGTAAAGGTATCTCAAACATACTATCACCGACCTAGAAACCCTCAACGAACCCTCTTCGACAGATTTCCCCGTGCCAAGAAATTATTCTTGTGACTCCAATTTCGGGAATTTCTCCCCCTTCTCATCTGATGTTTCTCTTACTCAAAAATCCAAAATGATTTTTCAAGAAAATTTTCCAACGACGGCGGAGGAAAACCTATTCTGTCAAGAACTTTTGTTAAAAATCACAGAACATATAGGAGGAAAGGAGGAAAGTGGTAGGAAAAAAGAAACTGATGGTTTTTGCGCACAAATTTGGACCTTATAATTTGATGGATATAAATCACAAGAAGGATCAGGGGTAGGGTGTATCCTCATTGATCCAAGAGGTAAACGAAATTTCCTGTTCCACAGACTAGAATTTGAGTGCACAAACAACACCGCCGAGTATGAATCTCTAGTACAAGGGATAAAGAAAGCCATAGAATTAAATGTTAAATAAATAAAGGTTTTCCGAGATTCTGAAATCATCGTTAGAAAATTAAGGAACACTATACATTGCAACTCTCCCCATCTGAGAAATTATCAACAGGAAGTGCACAGACTAATAGAACATTTTGAAGCCTTCAACATTACAACGATCCCCATAACAAAGAACACTCTTGTTGATTCTCTGGCTACTTATGCCTCAAGGCTATCCCCTCTAAAAGACTATGAAGCCTCCCGGTTCACTGTGGAGTTACTCTACAAACCGTCGGTGCCCAACAATATTTCTAATTGGAAGGTATTTGAAGGAGATGAACAAATCATAAATTTCTTAACCAATCAAGACAATTTTAAGGATCTGGCTATCAACGATGAAATATTTTAGGAACAAATAGTAGGAACCAATACCCATGCACAAGGATATGAAACCGATCAATCGGTTGACAAACCAAGGTTTCACATGATACCGAAAGGGGTAACCAATTTAGAAAACCTTTTTGACTTAAGGAAAAGATTCAAAGGGTCAAAAAACACAAAGACAGGGAGTGTGTGTCCCATACACGAAACTATAAGTCTAGGAACCCTGGAAAACCCTAAAAATATAAATCTAGGCAAGACAGTTTCTAAAGAAGAAAGGAAGGCCTATCTCAAACTTTTTAGAGAATATCAAGATGTTTTTTCATGGTCCTACCAATATCTGAAGAATCATTACACTCGCATCATTCAACACACAATCCCTCTAAAACTTGGAGTAAAACCCTTCCAAAAGAAGCTCCAGAAGTACCACCCATCTCTGTAACCCCTCATGTATTAGGAGTTAAAGAAATTACTAGATGTTAAAATTATCTTTTAGGTTAGACACTTTTCTTGGGTAGAAAATTTGGTTCTTGTCAGGAAAAAGTCTGGGGAGATCCGCCTGTGTGTGGATTTCATAAACCTCAACAGAGCATCAAAAAAGGATAATTACCCAGTCCTACCAATGGATAAACTTTTGCAGATCATGTTTGGTTCTGATATTTTCTCACTGATAGACAGTTTTTGAGGTTACAATGAGGTTCTAGTTTCAGAGGAAGACCGATTGAAAACTGCCTTCTGAACCAAGTGGGGAACATTTTCTTATAAACGTGCCCTTTGGGTTAATTAATGCAGGGGAAACCTTTCAGAGGGCCATGGACGTATCTTTTCAGTGATTGATCAAAAAGTGTGTAGTAGTCTATTTGGACGATGAAACTATGTATTCAAAGTACAAAGAAGATCACATCCAACATATAACCCAGATTTTTGAAAGGTGTAGAAAGTACGGTATATCTTTAAACCCTAAGAAAACTATGTTTGGTTTTGAGGAAAGGGACAAAGAAAAATCAAATTTTGTCACTCATCAGTAGATAGTTAAAATATGGTTTGACAAGCATAAGGCCAAAGAGAAGAATTTTGAAGTAGGATATTTAGTCCTGAAATGGGATAGAGTGAATGAATTGAAGGGAAAGCATTCAAAGTTTCGGAATCTATGGCTCAGACCTTTCCATGTAGCCAAGAAAATTGGGGTAGGCACGTATCGGTTGCAAACATTGAGGGGGGAACCTGACACCCTTCCAGTGAATGGCCAAGCCCTAAAAAAATATTTATGTTAAAAAAACAATGTGTGTGTTTACATGATATTTTTTGTTTAGGTAGCTTGATTGCAGAGTTCTTCATTTTTTGTTTTTCTTGTTATATTACTGTTTTCACTTTTGAAGTTTTTGTTTATAAAGGAATTGGTTGACCTTATTTCATGTGATATGATGAACTTTGTTCCTGACTCATGCTTACATAAAACACTAGAAGCACTGGGAGAATTGTGGTTATTTTGAAGGAGTTCTCTATCTAACCTGTATAGATACAAAACCTTGGAAAAGTGATGAAGTGTCCTCTTGGTGTTCTGGTAAAACCCAAATGGAAATATGGAAATAAGGAAAGGACCACATGTACCTCAAGAGAGCTAGAAAAAATTCACCTTAACCATCTCATTTTGCAAATAAAAAACATCCTCCTCTCCCACTTGCTCAAGGCATTCTGCTGAAATAAAATCAATTATATCAAATGAGTAAAAAGTTGGAGAGGGTATGCAGATAACTCCATTGGGGCTATGGATGCTCATTAGTAGCGGAGTAAGGTCTGTGAGATCGGTGTGACTCCATCGGGGCTATGGATGCTTGTTGGCAGTAGAGCAACACCATAGAAAGTGAATGATGATAACTAAAGGGTCTGGGGCCAGTGAATGATTTACTCGAATCTTGTCAGAAGAGGGAATGGGTCATGGTTAGAGGAAATGAAGGTGGAATAAAGGTTGAAACCCCACAGGCAGGTCCAGATTCACCAACCGGTGAATTTCAAATGCAAGGACAGAAGAAGCTTTGATAAAAACTAGTTAAGTTCCTAGCCAGCTTCTGCATCAACTAAGCTCGGGGAAGGAACACAAATTCTTCTTTCACCCATTAAGTCACCAGTTGTTGATCACTCAACACACCCTAAAATCCTTATCAAATTTTGTCACTTTTTGGGTACCACTTGTTTTCTTCATTTGTATGACTTGATTTCATTTTGGGGAATTGGTTTATGTTTGTTTGTTTTCATTCAAACGTAAATGGATATAGCTAACAAAAGACCTTATTGATTTATTGATCCTCATCAGAAAAATACGAGAATGATAGACATTGACAAAATCCGTAAAGTAATCACTGATAGTCGATGACTGATGCAGTTTATCGGGGTTGGGGAAATATAGAAAGGTTAAAAAAATATTTTTTTTGCAACAAACATATTGTCGATCTCCGATGTGTTTTCGACATCATGAATTTTTCAAGAGAGTCGGTCCAAGAACACTTTCTTAGGTTTATTGTCGATCGTCGATCCTTGATACTTTTCAGCATCAGAAGTATAGGACACCGTAGCTAGGGATATATGTCTAAAGGAAAATCCCCAACGCCGAAATGATACGCTCCTCATACCCCTCCTACCCCATTTTCCCTATATCTTCTTGAAAATCATTCTTCTTTTAGTTGGTTGAGTCAATTTCCCATTACTAAATGAATCGGTTTTTCATCATTGTCTTTCTTGATTGATTCTTTGCACAAATTGTTTATGTTTTCTTGAAGGATAATTGCATGTCGTGATTTGGTTCAATAATTGTCATCATGTTTGCCATTGGTTGAGCGTGCAACAGGTCCACCAAGTTTTTTGTGTGCACAGGAGATATCCAAGACCACAAAGTACTTTGTATGCAGAATAATATTCCACAGGAAAGATGCAACAATTCGAAGCAGTCCATTTCAGGCTTAGATTTCAAGCCAAATAGACAGGTCAAATATTTAACGATGAATATTTAACAGTCGATGCAGATCAACAAATCTTGTACATGTGGAGTCTCAAACTCAAGCGAGGTTTAATCCCAGAGTTACAAAAAATTTACTCCGCGACTTCAACACCGAAACATCCTGGAGATATCCACACTTAGCACTCAAAACTCTCAAATTCTGAAACACCGGAGCCACGTGGCATTCATCAGCTAAGACACATGACACTTCTTTTAAACACCTTTGGTTACATCATATGTGCATTTCCGAGTGACATGTGTCACCCTTCTTTGTATGACACGTCAATGATATGAAATCAGACTACCACGTCAGATCTAGGAGATCAGTGTTCCAGTAGGTTTTACTTCAAGACAAGCGTAGATCACCAAAATGCTGAAACGTTGAAGTCCCGAAGTGACGTTAGGCTGCCACGTCACTTCGGGCCCGTACTACTCTGGGAGAAATTCATGCTTCACAATCCAAAACTCTCGAAGCCTGAAGTGTTGAAGCACGTGGTAACCATCAGTTGAGACACATGGCACACTCATCAGTTATGACACGTGTCATTCATTCAAGGTCATTTGGTTGCGTCATTCACCCATTTCCATGTGACACGTGTCACCCTTGTTTCCATGAAACATCAGTGATATGAAATCTGGCCACCACATTAGATTCAGGAGATCGTCCTTTGGGGTATTTCCAAGAACAACATTCAGAAGCTCCTGAACTCCAAAGTGACGAGACAATGCCACGTCACTCTGAGAGAAAGTCACTTCGGGAGATATTCATGCTTCGCATTCAAAAGCTCCTAAGCTCCAAGAAATTTGAGCCATATCTAAGTATGGCTAGGGAGGTTCTAATATGGAATACATATAGAAACTTTAGCAGGGGCACTAAAATAACAGGGTTACCTAGAGCACAGATTGCAACACGATCGACGGTCACACTTCATTGCAGGGATGAAAAATGCTCGAACATTAAGTTTCCAGAGCGGTACCACAATTGAAACCATGGTATAGATTATGAGGTATGTGGCATCTTGTGGTGGATTTTGGGGGTTAGAGTGGTGTGGAACCAAACCACCCTCAATAACTTACACAATCATGTGCGTATATGACGTCAGGTCACCACGTCACTCCAAGAGATTTTCACGATGCACATCTAGTTGTCTCTAGTAGCCTCCAACAACGTGCGTGCACACCATGATTAATGCATAACTCAACTCTATCAATTCGAATTGGTTTCTTCCACAATTACAGTTCATCCAACACATGCATCAATTCAGTCTTAGAGACAATAGCATTTTTTAGTTAATCAATTCCAGAACCGTTTTAGATTAAATTAATAAGTGGTCTTCTATGTGTGATAAGAACCACTCTTTTTTATTAAGTCAAGTTTGAAGTATACATTGTTGTACTCCAGCAGTGTTTTGGTCAAGTTAATTAGTCGTTCTACAATTGTTAATGGAGAGTTAAGTCTCAGTCCCAAATGGACGAGAGCCTCTGCAACTCTGATAAATATGCAATTTCTGTATGTTTAAGAGGTCGAGTGTTTTTTCAAAGACCCTCATTTTTGGAATTGTAAAGAACTATTTTGGAGCTACCTTAATTGAGAAGTCTTGTTTAGGACTAGAGACAAGTTTTTGTATTTCATAAAAGGCATGTGTGATTGGATTTAATGAGGAATTATTTCTGACTTTATCTCATGAATGGATGTTGTAACGAACAAGAGTTTTTGAATCTGTTGATAAGTCATCTGTTTCAATATTTTTTATAATTCTTGTCTCTAATGTTGGAAAGAAAATCGTTGTGTTAATGTGTGATTAATGATTAGAGCTAAGGAAACTATTTTTCTTGCCATTTTTTATTGAATGTATGTTTTCTTATGATAATTGTATCTCAGTCAATAATTGGAATACCAACAAGTTGATGTATTAGTACTAGGCTTGTTGTAGGTGTAAAAATCCTTGTTTGCATGATTGAGCATGAGGGTTATCCAGAGATGAACCTTCTTAATTAATTGATTTTTTCTTTTCTGTTACTCAACTGGCTTATACTAGCACATATCTTGTATCAGACCCACCTGTAAAAGAACACACAAAAAAGAGAACATTCAAACTGAAGGGGGATCTTTCA